>JAUMHH010001852.1:0-11531 GCA_032359455.1 Chlamys rubida
GTTCCACGTTAAGCAGATTTCGTAGTATTTGCGCGATCCCCTAGACACTTGCGTTACCTAACGCATGTGTCAAAAAACTGTTGGCAGTCGAAGAGACATCCGAAAGGTGAATGTGCATACATTCACTGCCCTGAAATAATCCCTATATAAACAGTTCTAAATATAGCATCCACAACAATGTGTTTTGACATATAAAACATTTCGGTTATGTTGCTCGAAAAAATACCTTGAAACCTGTCATTTTCAGACAGAAAAAGAAAGAGAACTGGACAGATTTCTAATTTTTTCTGTTGTTATTTATTAGGTGATAAAACACGCGAATATATTTGTGATAAAGATACTCATGTTATAATACTCCTTTTATAGCTATTGATATAGCTTATCTAGTGTTACAATAGATGACAGAATGATAATGGTAAAATTCGTTGCCTTCATATTACATTGTAAAGGAACAATCATTAACATGACTTAGCCGCGAAGGGACGCTTGGATAATTTCCCATTAGATCATTCTAATTGTCACAAGCGCTTGCAGTTTGTGTGAAGTCTGTATGATGACAGACAAATGATTAAGGATTAAGAAAAAAGGAAAATCAATAATGGGCTGGATAATAAGGAAACATTTCATACTAGAGGGGTATGACAAAAATCCAATTAGTGATTGGTAAATATTGATTAGTCACACACTCAAAATTGGTCATTATAGTTTTTCCCGGTCTTCTAACTCAAATTAAAAACACCCACGTTTTTATGTTTGTCTGCAGGAAATTTATAGTTTTAAAATTAATCCAACCTTAAAAACATTTTATTTTTCTAAAAAGAGGTTTGGATACGTATCAGAATCACAATAAGCTGCTCTTTGTGTCTGACATGCAACTTGCAATACCAAAAGGTTAATCAACTTGCAGCTACATGTATACAACGGGTTGATGAGAGGCAATAAAATAAAGATCATTGACTTTAGTTCATGCAATAAGTATCAATTACTGATCCACATGTTACTGTTTGCGTCACCGATATGCGCATATCAAAACACAGATAATGACATGAAACAGTTCTTTATTACTAATAGTAACATTTTTCTGTTTATAGATGCACATGTTTATTGTTTTGTTGGGAAACAATCTTAATTTATTTCTGAAATGTGACACTGAACAACATTTATTTCAGATGGAATGTCATCGTTATAAGCTTTTTAAGGGATCAAGCATTTTCAATCGATTTGTCAATTCATTTCAATTGTTAATTGTCGGTTGACTTCTCCACTCGAATAGTGGCGTCCTTTGTTGGATCCATGAAATCTTTTCCTGCCATGTCGGTGAAGTTCGTACATTCTCGTATGGCAGAATTTGATACCTGTAATTCAAACGAATTGAGTACATACATGTATAATGTTTTTTTAACATGTTTCCGAAGAGACTAGTGTTAAGCTTATTTTGATGTAAATATTCATGAAAAATTGTCAAAATGGATTTTTTTTTAAGTTTGGACGACTTGCTATTTTAATAGATTAGACAGGCGGACTGGGAAGCTTGGCGACGCTAGTTCGATCACAGGTGGAAAGCCCATTTTTTTTCTCTTTCCTGTTGCAAAAGCATTATCCAGCTTAACAGCGAAACAATATTCATCCTTAGTTTCTGGATGTACGCCTCAAACTTACGTCTATAGCATATATACATACACTGTAAATGTATTATTGATAAAAACAAAATGTTGAAATATGACTTATAAAATTTCAAAAGATAATTCAATCTGTTAGAGTCGCAGATTAAGGCAAACATTTTCACACTATTATTGAAATCATGATAGCACATGGATAACACAATGCAAGAATCAGGTAAGGAAAATAGCTATACAACTCTGCTACAAACAATACAATAATGATCAGTAATGGGATGAAATTATACAACAGCATCAACTCTCTTTTAGAAAATAAAATCAATAGTGTACTTTGAGCCGAGGACAACAAAGGAAACGAAAAAAAATCACAAACACCAGGCCTACTAATGGTCCGATAATATTCATTCAATTGTATATATTTCTGAAATGATAAAACATGTCTGCGACGCATCGTATATTGGAGAGACTGGAAGAGGATTTGGGGTCCGCCTTGGTGAACACCGGAAAATTAGGGAAACCCAAGAGGAAAGAAATGCATCCGATCAGAAAGGAAGCAGTCGGAGACTCAGATAAATAAATCGCCAATCACAGACCATGCCACACATAAAAATAATGTGATTGACTGGGATAGCTCCAAAGTATTGGACAGAGAGAGCACTCTGTACAAGCGACAGATGAAGGAAGCCATCTGGATACGTCGCAGTGGGCCAGTTATAAATCCAGAGGAGGGGGCTCAAAGACTGTCGCACATCTATGACCAAGTATTGAACAAACCGTAGCTGAATCGGGTTATTTCGGTACATTTATAACAACAAAATGTGCATTCGCTTACAGCGTAGCCGAATCGACATATTTTTGTGGACAACTCGTACACATTTTACACCGTTGTGTACAAACGCTTCACTGGTCATTTGTCTGATAAAGGTGACATAATACATACCATACTAGTCATCGAAACGTTACATAGAAACATTTGTTGGTGGTGTAACACGAATATTTTCACAATCCATACTTACCAACCTGAAGAAAATGTTTAAAAATATCTTGGCTTATGAAATGCCATAGCAGTCATATTGCATTGTTTATTCATTTTAATATGTATTGAATTTGAACTACCCTTCAACTCGTCAAACTTAAATCTAAATGTTTTAGATATAATGATTCTTGTTACCGTTTGGACATATTTGGATGTTTTCAAGACATAAGAATCAAATGTACTTATGTGCACATCTGATAGTCCTTACAAAATACAAGCAAGCTACGTAAAAAGGTGGATTTTCTCCGGGTACTCAGATTTCTTCCCACATTAAGACCCCCCGCGCTAACATCCAGCCCAACAAGAGTGATTTATAATAGTTGAAATAACTTGTTTCATAAATGTTGTAAAATAAAAAAGTTTATATATTATATTTATATATCGTAAGAAGAATTTTGATAAGGATATTAACACATATAACCACTCTGTGACTTTAAAATTAAGTAAAGACGATGCATTTCGGTTCTTGTGGTTCTAAAGAAGATGTTTATTCTGGGACTTCATTATATTTTCCTTTTATTTGGTCCTGGATGTGAATCGATATCGAGTGTCGCACTGTGCTGTATGATTGTGTAGGGAAAGTTCCATGTTTTGATGTAGGTTGTATATTAGCTAAACTGAATTTGACCTATTTCTTGGTAGGCGAGTATCATGTGAGTTAAATGGTCAGACAAGACGCCAGCTGCGTAAAGATGATGGGCCATTATGGGCAATACGTGCGGATATTAATCCGCGTAAGTGTAGCTTGTCAGGTAATACAGTAACAGTGAAGCATGATACTTATCTATTGAGTGGATAACTAGGACAGCATATTCGTGGTATACATTGCTGTCTACGACACTCAAACGGTAGATATAGCTTTAAAATATGCTATTATCAAAACGTAGTGTCCTTATAGTATTTGGTTCAGGGTAGATATATAACGAATATTTAAAATAAAAACGAAAACATTATAAAAAACTATCGATAGATGAAATATCTGAACAGGATTGGAATGATGTTGTTTTATCCTGTATCAATCTCCTATAATTGTAGATGACTAATTATTCAGCCGATTTCATAAATTAATGTATCTACATTGCTAACGTCTATGAAAGTTCAGAGGATTTATTAGAAAATAATATATAAATAGATAAATCATTAATGAAAATAACTAATACCAGCCTATTTCTACGGTGCAAAAGTGTCTGAAAAACTCTGATTAGTTGATTTATTGTCGAATTTCTACTTTGAAACGTCTGTATCTACACAACTGTGTATGGATGTTTAAAGAAACTAAATTGAATGATTTCTACAAAAATATAAATCATCGGTCACAGGTTTGTTCCTGAAGCCGTTGTTATGTATTCGCGTTAGTTTATTTGCGTTGTATGTTTAAACGTTTTGTTGGAACTAATATCTCTGACGATCTTAGGTAATATGTTCATATGTCGTTACATCAGCTGAAGTTAAATAATCATGTGCCAAACCCTTAGTTGAAGACATATGAACAAGCAAAAATATAAACAAAAATAATAGCATTGCATCTGCAGTTACCTTTTTAATTGTAGTATACTGCGGGTGATGATGTTTGATGACAGGGTCATTCGAAGCCTTGTTATAGGAACACAGGAAGGCCCAACGTCTCAGGTCACTGTCGTTCCCGGTACTGGTGTGCAGCAAATTGCAATGGAAAAACAGCGCATCCCCTTAAACATATCAAATACATATATAGACATAAACAATTTCCTGTATTAATCAATGTTGCCTGTTTTGTATATTTATTTTTTATTTTATTTTACGTTTATAGATGATATGATGTAGAACAATTAAGAAATCTTGACTTCTTTTTGAATTTTCATAATATGCGTACAAAAATAATCAAACAGCGTAGACACACGCATCAATAGATACCACTGATACTTACGTAATGCAGATGTGATAAACAAGGTAAGATGCTTTATGACAGAGTCATATGAACCTCTGTTATAGGAGCAAAGACAGATGATGGAATATCAAGATTTTAAACAAATGTGTATACAATTGTTTTGTTTAGAGTTTAATGTCTAAGGTCATAAAAAGACGAGAAAGACAGATCGTGAATATACTACAGAAAACGTCACTTTGGTAGTAATAATTAACGCAACAATTAAGATGAATAAACTGTATAGATTTGGAGAGATATTCATTATGCATTAATCGAAATAACGAGAATAACTTATAACTCATGACTTAACATTCTACTACCAGAAGTTATTTGTTATTCAGATAACGAATATGGAATAACGAATAACTTTTCTTTGTCACAGGCTAAGCATGGCACATCGTATAGACGATCATGTGTATGTATGTCGTCGAGTTTAGCAGGTGTGTTGTGATAAATATTTTAATTAAATGCACAGGGGCGTGTCACAGAGCCCTAACCCCACAGTCCGTATACATCTCAATCATGTTTCGGTAAAGAATACCCATATATACCGACCGTGGGGTTGGGGCTCTGTGCCATGCCTCTGTGACTGAATAAAAAAAAATTGATTATTGCCAAGACGCAGTTTCGTATAAAACTGATAAATATTTTAATTGAATGCACAGGAGCGTTGCACAGAGCCAGGACCCCAAAGTGCGTATAACAGGTATCGGTCAACAATATACATATATACGGAAAAATGGGGTGTGGGCTATGTGCCACGCCTCTGTGACTTAATCAGCCCGATATCGGAGTATTGCTATTTTTGAGGGTTGGACATCACTTCACTCGATTGACCATGCACACATAATCAGTCTAATGATTCCATCTTAAAATGCACGTGAACTGAATGTAGTTACTGTTCAAACATGAACCAACCTATATTATAATCATGTTTATCACAGATATTGATATATAAGGATATGTTAACTGATGGTCAAGTTAAATAAGAAAAGTTGATTATTGCCAAAACGAAGTTTCGTATAAAAGTGACTTGGTGGTCATGGAATTATGATTTAACGACATGCAGTCATAAATGATCAAACACGTTTGTCCCAACAGTAAAGTAAAATGTCAACAATTTCGAAAAATATATATTAGCAAGCTGTGTGAACACGGAATTTCGATGAATGACGGTTTTGCTCGGGCAAACATTTTTGACTAAGTCGATCATCCATCTGTTGTTGCAATAAAGTCATCAGTTCTTCCCTGAAAGATTGTGATGTGTAATTTGCAATTATTGTAAAATCAAATATTATTTTACACATCATTACCAGGTTCCATTTCGACCTTCTCCAGCGGACACTGTCCGGAATTTTGTATGGCTTCGACGCGTTCAACATTAGCACCAGTTTGACCCGCCACCATTACGTGGTCTATTCGTCCACACTTGTGTGATCCTCGTAATATCTGTAAAAAAAGCATTTCCAAAAATTACTATGTAATTTTCAAAATCTTGTCATACGGTACCTGATGCCATTAAGGCATGGTAGTTCATATGCATGTTATTTGTTATTGTTTATTCGGCGTTGCAAACAGAATAATTCATATGATAAGGAGAAGATTATGTAAAAGAAAAAATTAGCGTCAACACACCAGAATATCACAATTTTTGATTTAAGAAATAAAAGGTGCAAACCGTCCTCAGAACGGCCATCCTAAATTAATTCCTGTTTTAAAACACATTTTCTAATTACTCATTAAGTAATGGTACTTCACAGGGTAAATGTTTGTCAGACCAGGAATAGAGCTTCATTGCTTGCTGTATTATCCGTATCATTGTGAGCGATGTTTTAATGTTAATAAACAAAATTCCAATCAGAAGTTTGGTTTAGTATAGAGATATATCGTTATTTTACATATACAATATCTTTGGATTCGATCATCAGTGATATTACCTGGAGGCATCCGTTCTCCTTCACACACTTATCAATGGCAATAAATACAGTCATCATGTCAGGAAGGAGACATCCGTTCTTGTACCAGTACCTTGTAAGTACACCCAACATTGCTTTATATTTTTTTCTCTGGTCTGGTGTATTTTCAATATGTCTATATCTGTTTGCAAATTATCATGATAGCAGCTCCGTTGAAATGCGTATGCTTAGCCAAATTGAAGGATTGCCGATCTTTGTGTGTCAAAATGCTAGTAATATATTTGTATTATAGATGTTTTGTTTTCTTTGGTATTCTAAATATCAACCAGTCATAATTAATTGACAACCAACATTTTAAAATCTTTTTCAAACGCATACGAAAATGCCGTTTGTGGTGTTTATGTATAAAAGGACAATTGGAACAAAACTGTTAACAAACTATCTTATTTTCTATATCTTACCCATAGTCCTGGTGCCAAAGATGACTACCGCCGGTACGAGGATTTTTCATCATCAGCTTGGTGTGGTAGTGATAGACTTCCCCGCCCAACAGCTAGGAACGAGATGGAAATACAGACATCTTTATTGACATATATCGATTGTAATGTAACAAAGGTCACTGTACTGTAACCAATATACATAATGCATATGCATTAAGTATGTAACTTTTATGCTAAACGTCTTACTGTTTTAAGGTACAATAGTATGTTTACATAAAGTATCTACAGATAGATAAGTACGTGCAATAATTGTATTTGTTGTAAGTAAGGTATTTTTTGTTTAATTCGGTTATCCATGTAGATTATTTGCTTCAATAATTAATCACGTTTTGAACCAAGACCTATGTAAAAGCTGATAAGTGACGACGAATAATAAAGCAATAAGGTTGTAAAGTAAAGAAGAAAATCACCCCTTCACACGTATTGACAGTTTTCTCACATCTGGCCACCATCCCGGTGACGTCATTGCCCGGATGGTTCCAAAGGCACATTTTGCTTTCCCGGCCAGCACCGTCAGAAACCTGATTTAATGAAATATTACTTTCAAAATCAAAAATAAAACATGTTACTGTTTCTTTTATATCTTAAGAGATCTGACCTGGTTTAATATTCGTTCATTTCAACTCAACAACTTAATGTCACAAGGCTTTAAAATATAAGCATCCCTTAATTGCAAAACTGAATTGCCCTTACTTAAAAGCCAACGAAGCGCTTAAAATTTGGTCAGGTATTAATTCAATGAACCATACAATGAGATAAACAGGTGAAATTATATTCATTAATTTCACACCTTAATGAACTATCAAAAATCAAATACTATATATTGTTTTGATTTCACAGAAATAATTATTAAAGCAATATGATATATTCAGCGTAATGGAAAGTGACGCCGAACTCTTAACTAAAGTTAGTACGGGTTCCTAGTTACGTGTAGGATAATGCAAGGATTCTCTGGAGTGATATCCCTACACCATGAAGCCAGGAACAATGGAAAACTATACTAGTTATACATTGAAATTTCCATAAAACACATTTTAGCATTTTGAAATAATCCTTTAACTTTTCTTCTGTGATTAAATATCACAATTTCGTTATAAACAACATTATATAATATTTCTTAATTGAAATTTAACACGTTTGAAATGTTGAACATAAAACATACCCCAAAAGCTCTCTTAACGATTTCGTCATTGTCTTCAATAACCTGTTTCACTTGCCTCAAGTCATCAGAATCGAAAAAGTTTCTGAAATTTTACACAATAGTTTCAATCTATTATCGTTGTGTTGTTAGGATAATAAAGTGTGTCCCTGAAATGTGATATTCATGTAGATTGAATTTGATTTAGGTTATTTTCTTGTTTTTCTTACGTTTTTGAAAGAATTTTACAACCATTATACAATTAGTAATATACAATATCGTATGTAATATGTAATAACTTGTCTTAACATACTCAGGTGTATCGGAAATTACATGTATTTCCTTAAAAAACACCAACTTTTAGCAATATTGTTTATATAATAAAATTCAGAATACAACAGAATTCATGCCAATATATGAAAACATAACGAAAGAAATAAACAAAAAACAAAAAACAAACAAACAAACAAATAAAAAATACACAAAAAAAGAAAATCATTAACTGCATCATACCAACCATGTGATAAACTTCATCTCGTCTCATTCAGGAAGAATGATTTATTTATGGTTTAAATGTATATTTATCAGTTTTCATTGATTTCTATCCATTATCGTGCCTGAATAAAAACAGTAATGAGGTGTAACTAAAACACACAGATTGAAATCAGTCTGAATTGCATTGTTCCTTTTCGACTTTGATTAATTACAGTATGACTTGCCGTGCAGGTCATATCACAAACCTGCATATGTGACAGAGTATTTTGCAGGAGCTTGCAGATCGTATTTCCCCGTTTAACGTATCTAAGTAGATTTGTACGTCATAATAAACGTGAGAAAGTATCTGAACATTCACTTTATGACATAGTAGCTTACATTGTCCCCAAGCTGTTCGTAGAAACATAATACCGAATCATAACTGTTATTTACAATTTATGTTTAAAGGGAGGCAACTGCATTTTAAAACAGTTAGTGTCAAGTTAGATCGCACAGCAAAAATACAGTCTCATAACTAGAAGAATATTGTTAATTTTTCTTTTTTTTATATCAAAGTGCATTTGTTTCTTATTGTTAATTTAGGTTTATTACTACAAGAAATATCCCCTATTTTTGTGAAATTCAAATGCATTACTAAGTATACAATATTGGTGTACCCTCTTCATGTCCAGCAGTGGAAAAACAAAGTAGAAATTTAGTTTATATCGCTCAAATAGGCAATTATTTTTATATATATGTTTTAATTTTCTAAGAAAGGTTTTATAAATACAGTGTTTTCAAGCCTCTGATGTATTATAATTAACATAAACTAAACTCATCATGTATTCGTCCCAGTGTGATATGATTACCACAAGCTATGTGTGTATACTTATGTATGTACTCACGTTGTGAATTTCCTTTACCTTAGTATCACTACTAGATGTACATAGGAAAGTGCTGATAAAGATACAACACGCATCATTCTGGTATAATTCTTACATCATAAGATATAATACTATTTATTATAATGTACCTTTTTTAGAAAGATACAACTGGTTTTTAATTAATTGACAGTTAAGGATATCGATATAACACTGCAGAAATGTTTCATGATGAACCTGAATTGTATAATTTTCATAACGTATGCATATGATTTTTCTATTACCAGGATATGTTTTCTTTTCCATTAAAGGGACATCCCGTGAAGAGCCATATTTTTATGAATGTATTTGATGTATGCACTTTCACTTATGTTACCTTGCTATCCCCATATTCATAGTCCGTTCCAAAGTTCCAAATGCCCAGTTTGACCACTTGAACGGTTTTGAAACGAGGCAGTAAACACAGGTGGTCTGACCGAGATGCAAAGTTTCCACAGGGGCCCCCAGTGAGGGGCCGTCAGGCAACTGCAACTTCTTACCGCACTATGAAACCAAGTAATATGATTTCCAAGTCCGTGTTGAACTTTATTGAATCCCCTTAGCATTAATTGTTTATCATCGGAAGTAAATTGCACACATGTCTTTATTCATAATTTAAATGTAGAAATATGTGTTGGCCTCTCGGTGTTATTTATAGACACCAGGCAATATCTATTACCGGAACGTGACCGTACAAATGGGTACACCTTCCTTTAACCATGAGACAAACCTTTCTGTATAAAGGAATATTCACGAGACGAATATCCTATTTCAAATGTTTTCATAATGTGTATATTTGCATAGACCATGCATATTATCCATGTATACCCTCTTTCCCACTTTCACTGTCTTTATACGTTTACACTTAGTTAGTCATATAAGCCATCAAACACAATAAACATGTAGAATATGTGTCAGTTATGGAACTGTTGAGATACTTGATAATCATATGCTTTCAATATTTTACAGATATTAAAGCATACTTGTTAATGGACCCTATTTTATGTTGAGATAACTTTCTTTCATCAGTTCCTTTTGTTCGAAACAGACGCTGTAGTTATCGGTAGCACGCCTCATTTTTATAACGTAAACAAATGACTTTTTTCCCGTTTTCAATGCGTATTCCGATTCTATCTGAATTCGAAAATTAATTATTTATAGACAAAAGTTGTAGCATGATCCTACATTCTAAGTCAACATCATGTGAAACATGAACTGTTGAAACATTGCGATTAAAAAAGTATTTTTGTTATGCGATCCTATTTACTATATGCAGTTTCTCATTCCTCAGTTATTCATCTTGAACCGTCATTTTGATTTATTTAAATCTTGCATGCGAATAAAAACACGTTTACTTCATCAATATAAATCATACCATTTTACGGAACCTGGGAATATTGTAAATTATGTAAATCTAATAGCGCATGTATCTCATTTGACCCCGAGTACCGACAGCGAGGAGGACATCACAACATGTACAGTTACCCCTTGGAGGGCCCCATAGCAAAACCATACCAAACAGTCACTTTTCCCTTCCACTCGCATAAACTACTGTATATAGAAATGCAAAGTAAACTATCTCCGATACATGCTCATAACATAACAAAATAAGTTCATCTGTTTTCCAACTTTAACAAAGATGCTTATTCATAACATCATTTCTGTCGATTCCATTTCAGCTTTATACCGGCTATCCGGAAGAATACATGCACCTCACTAACTGCTAGGGCAGTTATTTTTCATTTGAATACTTCCCACCTGCAATAATGCTTCTGTAACGTAATCCTTGCGCTATCTTTTGACCATTTGCCAGCTTTTCGATTTAGCTGACGCGGTCACGATTTTCACTCGCTAACTTCTCGCAGCCAATCATTTTGTTTACAATGAAATGGTGTGCTATGCGCATGCGCAAGTAGAGGGGGATCCCTGAACAAAACGTTGATCAGATAATTATCTTAAAATTATTCATTTTTATGAATACATATCAGCCAAATCCGATCTTTATTTTTCATAAGGAGACTC
>JAUMHH010001874.1:0-11531 GCA_032359455.1 Chlamys rubida
AAATGTAGGAGGAGATTGCCGGACAAACAAAAGTTTACGCCGGACGGACGGACAACCCCATACCATAATACTCCCGTTTTTTTCAAAACGGGTGTATAAAAATCCAAATCCATAAAGGTTTTTACATTTATATTGATTAGAATTAAACAAGTGATATTTTGCCTAACGATTAATTCCAAATTATGTCTCATTCAATTTGAGTTGTGTTTACAATGTGGCTATTGAGCAAACTACATTATTTATATAGCCCTTTATCTACAGTGTATGAATGAAAGACTGCAAATATAAGTTTTTAAGAATCAAACACCTCAATATTCAAATATATATTCACTGAACAGGACATCTAAGTGGTAATTCAGAGGTTCCTACCTTTAAATATTTAATTATTTATTTTCGTACTAAACCTAAGTAGTGGTACACATCTGTGACTGAGAGTGAATTATCTCTTTAATGAATGAAAGGTAATGATTTTTTTAAAAACTTAGTTGACCTTTGACCTAATAACAGTGCACAGCTCACTTGCTGTTGGTGATACAGATGGGTATATTTCAAGTTTATATGTACCAATCTTCAATTTTCATCAAGCTATCTTTAACAGTATATATGTAACAGTTTTGGAACATACAAGATATAAGAGGAGAACCAGCAATAATTTGTCTCCCTTTGAAGATTCCTTGAAAGGGAGACAACTACTGGTTATATTACATAGCTGTATTTACTACAGGTCTAATACATTTACTTTTATAGTTTTTAAGATCCCACTGCAACACTGGTGCTTACCAAACCTCCAACAGTATGTACAAATACTCCAATTTCTATAAACGATGCAGAAATAATTGTTTTGCCTCGTCATAGTCTGGCACTACCACAGTGTCTTATTAAGCAGATAACGGTTGTTTTCATGGATACAGGAATAATTACACCAAATCGTCTCATAAATCAATAGGAGGACAAGATTGTAGACAATCATGTGATCTTGCCAATTATTTTTCTTCACATTAATTTCTATTCCTATAGTTCACAAAATCTTTACCTGGAATTCTCTTTGTGACGTAATTTTCATACTGTCTCCTATTCAGCTGTCGTGTTTCTAACGTACTCAGTCCACTGGGCCACCGACGTTCGTGGGCATTTTCCATCAGCTCGTTTACGATGTGTGAGGGGCATCCACTGTCAATCAGGGCACGCTTGATGACAGCTTGGAGTACTGCATCAGGCGTTGATATCATGCCACCCCAACGAGTCACCCTGGCCGCCTGCAAACTAGCGGCCCACCTGTAAGGTGAGTGATCATTTAATCTTTGTCATATATATAGGATCTTACATGAGTTTCCATTTAATATGAGATTTATGAAACGAGTCTTAAGAATTTTTCAATTTAGCGTGACGAGTTTCATAAATTTCATATGAAATGGAAACAAGTGTAGGATCCTTTTTATCACATAATTAAGCTTTGTGGCATTTATTCGTGTAAAACAACAATTTGTATGCAACCTTGAAATGTAAAAAGCCGCCATTTTGACTCCAGTGCGTAAGTCTATGACGTCATGTACTTTTCCTAGGCGTGACGTCACAATTGATACAATTGAAACTTACAACCAATCACAGGGCTTATAGGTCATATTACATGGGTTAATACGCAAACAAATATGACATGGGTATATTCACTAGATAACACAGTACATCATGTGATAACTTTACTTCTTATATTAAGCAGCTACCGTTTTTAGAGATCTCCTCGACTTTTGTACAAATATTTAGTTGTCGAAGTGTAAAGTAACTTTGTTTTAAATCAACCTAGCTCGATACTTTGATGCTACTTTTTGTCTCCGCCATCATTTTATGTGATTTTTCAAACACTCTGAGTACAATACACAAGTTTAATAAAACGTTTTAACGATAAAATCTTAAAATATCTGAGATTTGATGTATGGTATAGAACTAAAAAAAAAAAAAAAAAAAAATTCCCTTCATTGATTTCTTTTTGTGATTCGTAATTTCGTTGCTGGATGTAAACATGTAAGATGTCAACTACCAAGAAAATCAGAAACACTTTGCAGAGTGTAAATTAGTCCTAACGTTGAAAAATATCCTACAATGAAATAGCAGATCGGTTGTTTTCCTCTTTTTATTGTGTTCAACGGATTACCGCAATAGTGAAGTCAACAACGATTTCATAATACAGACCTTAATATTTTTCTTTTCTGCATTTGACAAATCCGGTCTGACACTTGTCCCTTCGTTGAACCGACCACATGTGTTTTTCACCTGTGTTTGATAAATTATACAGCAAAACCCTCGTATAACATTAATAAATCTACTTGTGTTCCGAAATATGACAGTATCATAAAATGTATTTATTTGGTATATGACTCAAATGCATGTTTGTCTTTATATCATAACAGACTTAGACCTTATCAATTCAACTTTATAATACATTTATGGATTCGATTGTCAAGGGGATAGTTTATATAGTTTTCCAATAGTTCCATAAGTACATGTATTATGTTGTCTTGTGAGGCTATACCTATGTTTAGGATACTGCTTATATCATCATCGCTTATCGAGATTCTACAACATATCATTATAATCCCCAATGGAATAAGGCACATTTGTTGGGTGTTTGCCAGAAAAGAAATTAGATGAAAGTATTTTGAAATAGAGCTTGGCTGCATTTAACAAAAAAAAGAGGGGCTGCGAACCTTTGTTTCCCCCGTGGGAATTTAGTATGGGTAATGCACTCAGGCCTAACTCTGTTGTTGTTGGTTACTAGACCTTAGCTATATTGCCATACAATATATTTTCATCATATTTTGCATCAACTGTTGTAGCCTACACGAGAGGGGCGTGGCTGGTTCATCAACCCCATTAGTGAAACAAACCCCTGGTGGCTGATGCTGGCCTCTGCTCTCCCCGCCATTCTCGCCACCATTCTTGTGTTCATGGACCAACAAATTACCGCTGTCATCGTGAACCGGACTCAGCATAAACTAAAGGTCGGTATAGATGCCAGGGTTTATAAATAGATAATACAAAGTTAAAAGCAGGGCAAAGAAGTCTAACACACACGAATTAGGTCATTCTGGGCGAAGTCAGTATACATGGTCATCACTGGCAGTAGCAAGCTATTTTGACAAAGGCGAATTGTGAAACTAAAATTATAATGTAACGGCATAAACAATGATATAAAGGAAAGAGAATAATTTGTATTGCGCTACTACTACCGTTCCGAAATACTTAGATTGTTCGAATTCGGTAAAAGTGGCATTTTTTTGTGAACATTTAATTTATTACGGATGTTTGTTTTTACTTCAGAAAGGGGCAGGATATCACTTGGATCTGCTCGTAGTCGCGGTCCTCGTAGTGATTCTGTCACTGCTGGGGTTGCCGTGGTATGTCGCCGCTACCGTCACAGCCATTGCGCATGTCATGAGTTTAAAGAAAACATCCGAATGCACGGCACCAGGAGAGAAACCCACTTTCCTAGGAGTCAGGTAAAAACTTTTTTTATACACGTATCATTTTAACATTAACAAATAATATTTTGCCAAATAAAAAAAATACTTATGGATAATCTATAATTTATTATAACATTTTATCTTTATCAAATCGAGAGAAAAAAATATCAATTAAACATATGAATTTATTATAAACTTTTCACCATGTATTTAATGAAAGTCAAAATTTCATATTCAGAGGATACCGTATATTTTGTAACTAAAACGGAAATGTAAATGTAGAATCTGTATTTCTATCACTGTTTCAGTTATTTATATTATGTATTTTATGTCGTTACAGAGAGCAGAGGGTGACTGGCCTACTCGTCGGCATTTTCAGTGGTTTAGCCGTTCTCATCACATCTATACTAAAGGTGAGATATTAGTATAGTAGCTGTAGATAAGAGCTTTTTTAACAACAAAAGTATTTTGTAAAACACCTTCAACATTTGTTTTAAATAAAGCATGTAATAAGACTTAAGAGAAACACATTGACATAGGCATATTTTACAGATAGATACAGAACAAAATAATAGCATAAGTAAGTCTAAAACTATTCCAATTAATGCATCGTGTACTTTGCATGTCTTATAAGTAACATAACTCATATAGTTATTACTTACGCATAATGTATTCAAAGAGGATAAACGCAAAGAAATTTTGTTTACTGTATTTGAAAGTCACGATAGAATAAGTGTTGTTATAGATTGTATTTTATACTTACAGTATATCCCGATGCCAGTTCTGTATGGGGTATTCTTCTACATGGGGGTGTCAGCTCTCAACGGAATGCAGGTAAGAATGCAAATGTGCTTACCTTATGAAATCAGTGACAACGCAGATATTTTTTTCTATGACGAGTAGAAAGTTATAAGTCAAATGCCTAGTCATACGTAATTTAGCTGGCTTTTGTGTTTTTATTATTTCCCTAATCAATTGATGTCGTGTGAACTTGATACAGACCTTTTATGTTAATTTATCGGCAAACTCACGTCCATCTGCCATTTTAGATTTGTTCCCCTTTCGGTGTTTTACTAACTTTCCAGTAAATCAAAATCAAACCCAAAATAGTGAATTGAATACCAAAAATAACAAATGATTTAGAGCTTGTCTGAACGTCTGTAAAAGCATGACGCCATCTTGAGGTGACCGAGTGATAAGATCTTAAGAGATCTGTATACCTAGTAAATTTCCAACCCGTGTTTATTTCTTTCCGTGAGCTGAATTTCATATAACCAAGCTATATCACTATTATATTTGTGTATCGATAGCAGAAAAAATATCATACTTTTGTTTTTCTTTTCCAGCTGGTGGAGAGGATCATGATTGTTTTTATGCCGCAAAAGTACCAGCCGGATTACAAATATCTGCGTTATGTACCTCTTCCAAGAGTCCATCTGTTTACGTTGATCCAAGTTGCCTGTCTGGCTGTCCTCTGGATTGTTAAAAGTGTCAAAGCCGTCGCCATTGCATTTCCGATCATGGTATGTCATTATATTCTTTCCCGTGTCCGAATACAAACATTCGAATTTCTTACCTGGAAACTTAGACTTTAACTTAAATAAATCGGTATTTTACATATGTAATATAAAATGTGTTATGTAGGGATTCCGATATTCGTTTATTAAAAAAACCCAAATAAGCGTGATTTCTAATCACTACAACACCTGTCTTATGTTACCTGAATCAATGACATAAAAAGAATAACATTTAGGACTTGACTAGATACTCTTTTCGTATTGCAGAGTTATCTGCTCTTGTGAGCATGTATTGATTGTTACGTCATTTGTTTGTGAGAGTAACGTCATACATTTTTGAGAAAACGGCGTGATTTGCTCACACAAACTAATGACGTAACAATCAATACCTGCTCACAAGGGCAGATAACTTTGCAGTACGAAAAGACGGAATTGCTTTGACCTAATTCTACAATTGTAAGGTTTGGAATATGGGTTTGTTGACACTTTCGTACTCTCTGGATGTTATTTGTATTATACACAATAGTACTGCAAGAGCAGTGACTCAAATTAATGTTATGTTAACGACACAGTTTCGTCTTACATGGGTACCCATGAAGACATTTACGTTTGTGTTATGAGCACCCTTCTCAGATTTTCATTAGATTACAATAGCCCCCTACAGCAGTTAAAATGCCTTTATACACGTTTAATTGAAATATTTAATCCAACGTTTATCTTTATTCGAATCATAAACGAAAATACGTTTTTAGGTCGATTTGTATTATGTTCGGAAATGAACTACACTAGAGACTCGTTAATCCAACCTACACTTCTGCGTTTGTCCTTCCAATCAAGCAGTTTATTTTCTGGGGAACGATTGAGATGTCCAGTCACGTCACAATCCAGCTTATTTGGCGGGAATTGAAGGTTGCTGCGTTATCGATTCTTCATTGTATACATGTAACAGTCTCGTGGTTGTTCCGACAACAGACAAGTAAACCTTGTATACTCTGTCCTAGGCATAAATAAGGAACTTGTATTGTCCTTGACATACATATCATAAATAAGGAACATGTATTGTCCTTGACATACATATCATAAATATGGTAATGACGATGTGATCTGTGTACAGAAAAGCCTACATTGTACTTGGGTATCAAATGATATGAAATAAAGAAAAAATCAATTTATTTTTGTATTGTGGTTTTGACCGGGCGATTCTCCAACAAATACCGAATTGTGTTTTGAGTCACAAAAACGTGCAAAAAGAATGTGATGGTAAAAACAACGCGTGATGGTTCTCAGATGAATGCTGTGTAAATTAGAGCCATTTGACAAAATGCTTTCATTTTCTCGTATGGATCGCAGGTAATATCCTGCTACACATCCAACGTTATGATTACCATCACGCCACCGTAGTGACATTTATTGACACGTGCATTAGACACCTCGAAATACTATTGCTCGTTTTGTCTTGTTTTTGTGACGTGTTTGCAATTATCGTACGTCATCTTTGTTCCCTCCTCCCTACTCTTCATGTTGGAAAACTTCCTCTTGTTTGTTGCCAGTTTTGAGTTGATCGTTCGGTAAGCGTTACTCTCTAACACACACAATTGTTTAAATAACGAGTATACAAAATAGACTACTTTAGTTTCCGCATAGTACAGTATACAATGCAAAGCAGAGTATTCAGTGGTCAGGAATTGATTGATATTTAACATACATTAAGTGATTCAGAGTGTATACATCTACATTCAAAAAAGAAAGTACCAATTTCATCATCCTTTTATTAATTGATTGATTAAATAATCTAGGTTTTAATAAATAGATATGCAAAATTTCACTGGTTAATCGAAATAATTTGCGAACGGAATAACCACGATATATCGTCAACTTTTCCATTTGCATAACTCCATCTGACACCGAAACGACTTGAAATTAATTATCAATGATGTTACAGTAAAGTGAACAAGAAAGGTTAACGTAATTCCGTGTCACTTTAAATGCTACTTTTGTCACTAATCAGCGGCAATTTAATCAAGGTGTTCAAAAATGCCGAAAGAATAACCCACAATCGCTTTCCAAGGCTGTATTGGCTAGATGGGTTGGTTTGGTTTTATTTTGTTTAACGTCCTGTTAACAGCTAAGGTCATTTAATGATGTGCCTCCATGTGTGTTGTGTAAGCGTGCTAGTGTTATTTGTGCTTGATACAGTGTACACTGTATGTTGGTGTAATTGCCTCCTTGTAATAGCGCGGATCTGATGCCGACTTATTAGTGCTATCTCACTGAAACACCATGCCGAAGACACCTAGCACAGTATTCCGCCCGGTCACATTATTCCGTCTTTGCGTATTGCAGAGTTATCTTCTCTTCTGAGCAGGTATTGATTGTTACGTCATTGGTTTGTGAGAGTAACGTCATCAATTTTTGAGAAAACGATGTCATTTTCTCACCAAAACTAATGACGTAACAATCAATACCTGCTCACAAGAGAAGATAACTCTGCAATACGCAAAGACGGAATACTGACAACGGGTGAACCAGTTGTTGCCATTGCCCCTATGCTGAACGTTACATGTACGCAGGGAATAACCACTATAACATTAAAGCCAAATAGCTTATAGAGATCGGTGATGTATCCATATATAATAAATGTATAGATATCTACGATTGAATGTTTTTGACAACGTTGTTGGCAATGTCTTTCGAAAAATTTACCCGGTCTGCACTTTGTTTTCTGTAACACCTATAAAGCGCGCTACATACACAGTAACGCACAATTATATAGCGCATCTCGTGCATGCTTCTGAAAAATGAATCTATAATAAAACAAACTGGTCTAGCTAGTGAGAGGGGGGAGGGGGAGGGTTGGCAGGGTCATCAAAAAGATTTCGGGGGGAAATGTCATCAGTCCAGAAAAGGAAGTTGACAGAGTTTCTGGAAGTCAGAGAAAATATCAATGTCATACAGAGAAATACAATGGATCAAAGGGTAAGGGAAAATAAAAGTATTTCATTTGTAAAAGAAACAGGGTTTTCAAGAGAATTACCTTGGAGAAAGATCAAAGGCATTGTAGGGGACCAAGATGCACAAGAAATGAAAGGGGCAACATCAGTCGTTTAAAAAAGGTATTAGGCCTTTCAAAATTGTTTGAGGGGAAATATCTAGAATTTTATTCGTAGGAGAAACAGGGTATTCTAGAAATTTCTTTAAACTATGGCCTCTGGGAAGTAAGGAGGATAAGGCCTTTCAGGATCGTATCGTTAAAGTGTGCAGTAGTGTAGGGGTATCAAAGTTCTCTAGTAGAGCTTTGGAAACAATATTGTTGAAACGTGTATGAAAAAAACAGAGGATGAAGAGGATCCGGTAGATACGAGCTTCATTCATCACGTGAAATCTGTCATAACCACCATGAGAAATCCACCAATCAGAAAGGACTTGGTAATTATTACAGTCAGGTTCAGATGCCCGTGCTATGTCTTTGAGTCAGCGTGATTCTTCACGTTCACAAAGCGTGGAGTTTCACACAGTGTGAATCCTGTTGCTTTTAATCAATCGTGTACAAGTGAATGAACCAGTTACACTATGACTGGTCACACTTTCGATCACCCATTGCTCTAAGTATCTTCCGAGGATACTCGATGGCAGGTCCTTTCTCGTTGGCGGGAGGGGATAAAGCACGTTCAAATCGTGTGGTCTAAGGACAATTGAATGGACCTCGACACACAACAGTATCGGATCGATACGGGCGGCCACCATTATATATATCAACAGGGAAAGGTAAAGGCTGCAATTTGACACTGGAATCAGCACATCCTGAATTATATTCTGACCGTTTATATGTCTGATATCGGGATTAAGATGACCAGGGGAAGCGATATATGATTATATACGGCTATAACAATGCTCCTAAACCCTTCCAGAAGTCAGTGACTCTTTCTAATATGAGATATTTGCGTATCAATAACAGCCCTATGTTGTCTGTAAGGATAATGGTCCTCTTTTTCTATAGAAGCAAATCAAGAAGATAATTATAAGTCATGAGTTTAAATCAGAAGGAGAGACACTAATAAATAAAACATGACACCACAGTGTGAACATACTCTAGTATTATCAGAAATGATCACCGACACGGAAATTCAACCCCAGGAACCGAGGAGTCCGCCAAATCAAGAAAAAGACGATACGCGAAACCCAGCCAATATAGAAGTTCTGGGTGGTTAAATGTTTCCTGCGCATCTGTCTGTTGTCTCTCGTCAAATTCAGGAAAGTGCAATTGCATGTAAGAAAACCAACTATTTAATACAGTATCTGTATACATGACAGACAAAGGAATTTTATAATTTGCCATAGTGTTGATCGGATAAAGTTTCTTTTTCAATTTTCAAATTAGATTCAAGTCTCTCGTAAAAAGCAGAGCAATCGGTCGATGAGATTCATCTATCTACAAAGCCGTGCTCCCTATATTACAGACGCTTGAGTAGAAAATCAGCAGTGATGATCAATGGAGGTTTTATTGCTAAGGAATATAATATAAGCGATAACGGAATGCTGTCGCAATTGGTAGGGTTGTGTACTATGATTATCAAACTGTATATCTAGAGATGAAGCTGAAAACGTCGATATGCATCTTTGTATTTAAGTTCTGCAGGATAAGTGCGGAGCAAGTAGATATCGATTATTTCTGTTGTTTACCCTTACCGTTGACTTCAATATATCATCGTTGAGTAATACGACATTTCAATTAAAATATCACATCAATGCACCCCTGCAGGTCGGGGCTCGAGAAAAGAAATATCGTAAGAGGCGACTAATGTGGGAATCCCTGCAAAATTGGAGATTTGCTTTTGTGTTATCTACTAGAAGACTCAAAGGCGACCAAAATACATTGCAATACTTTGGATCTTAATTATTTCCTAACGCCTTACTTGGCAATACAAGGAGGCAAGTCCACCAGCATACCCTGTCTCCGGCACACATACACACATGCACAAAACAAACATTGAGGCACGTCCTTAAATGACCTTAATTGTGAATAGGACGTTAAACAAAATGAAACCAAACCAAATCACATGGACGTGATTTAATCCCCACTGGATGAATTTTATTCACCTCCAAGGTTTTGTAAGTTTTTTATAATGAATTTACAGGTTTATGTCTCATCAGTTGAGGAATTTGTCCACTTCAGATCGACTTTCAATTCCGACATTATCGTTGTTTGATGACACTTGGGAATATTTAATACCTTAGGGTTGACGCAGTGGTATATTTTTAACATATGTTTTGACTCAATGGTATATTTGTATTATTGTTAATTTTATATTTATATATGCTGGTGTTGAAAATGTTCAAATCCTGTATTTCATGTGTGATCGTTGTCGTATATATAATACTGATTTTGGAAACTCTGTGGTATATATGATTGCCGTCTGTTGACGGTGTAGACACTGTGGTATTTGTAATGTGTAATAGTAATTGTAATAGTCGTGTGTAGATGCTGTGGTATATATTCATGTAATCAACTACGATACACGCTTAGGTAAAATACGTTTTAGATGTAATCTGTGTGTAGACACTGGCATATACAGATATAATTCCCGTGTTGACAATGTGGTTAACATATATGTTACCCTCGTGTGTTGAATCTGTGGTTTATATACGTGTAATTATCGTGCATAACGCTTTGGTATGTCTACAAGTAGTCCTCGCCAAAAGACAGTTTAGTTAATAATTTATATAATCAGTGAGTGTAGACGCTGTGGTATTTATAACTTTTGTTTGTGTATACTCAGTGGTATATAAAATCCGCGTTTGTTGACACTGTGGTATATTGTTCATCGAATGGACCCTTTCCATTGTTCTAATGGTTTCGTGGTTAGAACAACGCAACATAATTTGTCACCACATATCCTTGGTGATCCATCACTATTGCTGACATCAATGTATCATCTTGGAGTGAGATTTCAATCAAAGATGGATTATTAACAGAAAAACCTCTTAATATACTAAGGCATTGTACAATTTGAATTCGAATTTTAAGCAATACCGTTACTCTAACTGGGAAACACGTAGGCGGACCGCGAGAAATAATTGATGAGGCTAGTGATATATCTAAGATAATTGCAAAATTACGTTGTTAAAATATTTAAATTACAGTGAACGTGTCCAAATTATACATGTAACGCCACTCCTTTCATCAAAATAAACAACACGATAGTAAACACCATTAGGTTCTGATTCGAAAAACAGTTCTGATTATTAAATATAAGTGTCCTTGTGTTATGTAAATATTTTGAGGGGTGCCATCGTCAGGATTACAGATTGGGATAATAAGAGGTAGGTGAGGCGTCAGTATCGGGACTAACGGTAGGTGTGGCGTCAGTATCAGGATTAACGGTAGGTGAGGCGTCAGTATCAGGATTAACGGTAGGTGTGGCGTCAGTATCAGGATTAACGGTAGGTGAGGCGTCAGTATCAGGATTAACGGTAGGTGCGGTATAAATATCAGGATAAGCGGTATGTGCGGTGTCAATATCAGGATTAACGGTAGGTGTGGCGTCAGTATCAGGAT
>JAUMHH010001885.1:0-11530 GCA_032359455.1 Chlamys rubida
TTCATTTACTGCAGAATTGTAATCAATGACATGTACGTGACACTTATTACCAGATCGTCATAAATACGTGTGTGTTGTCAAACCAGTCGGGGTCGTCTAGTTTATACTACAGGTATGTACACATTCCAGTCAGGGGCCCATCGGGGGAAACGGATCACTCACAGGTAGGTTACCGCAGTCGATTAAACACATTTTGTGGTAGAAACGTCAACTAGAAAACATTAAAAACTCTTAATTCAACATAAATATATACGACGATGGTTATTTGCTTTGTGATTTACAGAGTGTTAACATTTTTTATCTTATCATTTTTGTTTTACCAGTTTCACGATTACCCAAATAGTGAACATTGACGTGGACTCGTACTCCAGAGAAAAAAAAATCACGTGTTTTTAAAAGGCCTGTTAAATAACGTTTTTGGTATGATAGAAAAACAAAGATAATTCAGATTTAACTCGATATCACCGCGATTTCTTCTCCTTTTGTCGATCAGACCTTAAACAAATCACGGAGATATGTGTGTGGTTGTAATTATGATATACGCGTTAAGAAGAGAAAACACGAAAAGAGATTCTTCGATTTTTCCACGACGCTTGCTTCATTAAAACATATTTTTCATGTATTTATTATTTTCATTGAGAAAATAAATTCCATGCAATTTTTTTCAGAAATACTTGACATTCCGACAATACAAGATTACTGAAGTCTCTAGAATCCGGACTACATACATCAGAATCGTTACAGACATTTGACGCTCTATATTTCCCAGTTGGCATGTTGACTAAACGTCTGGATCACCCGCACGTGTTGATTCATCACGTGACACATGTTAACTCAAAGCGGTCACAGGGTCTTGTCTAAATCAGGAAAGAGAATAGTATGCTTTCACCAGAGATCGAACCAGCAACCCCAAACTTCCCAGTCCGCCGCTCTACCTACCCCAAACTTCCCAGTCCGCCGCTCTACCGACCCCAAACTTCCCAGTCCGCCGCTCTACCGACCCCAAACTTCCCAGTCCACCGCTCTACCGATTGGGCTAAAGGGACAATCCCTCTAGCGTAAAGCTGGAAGGTCACCCTGATCCTATGTTCATTTAAAAGCCACATATCTAACGCTAAACGAGTAAAACAGAATCGCTGATAGTCGGTAACTGTGGTCTTTACATTTCCAGATCGGGTTGGCGGCCGGACACTTACTCTGCCTCTCAAGTGTAAAGATGGCGGAACTGACCACTGGGACCTGGGCGGACAGTGGGTGTCCACGTACGTATTTACCCCATATCAACCAACTACGTAAGACACAGTGTTAAATAAATCGTAATGTTGGTCACCAAACCACAAAATGATAGTATCTAAGTGGTCGACGAAATAGTATGAAATTACGTACATTTCACAAACATACATTTGACGTATGAAATGACGTCAAATGTATAACGATGGCGTGGTGCCTGACGTTGACATGCGCATTACGGACTTGTTAAAACATTACAGACGGCAGCAAATATGGTAATATGAGAGTTCAAACAAATTCAACAAACGTTGGACACAATTTCTGTATAAAATGAAGGAAAATGGGTTTTGTGGCATATTTTAAAAAACAAACGTTTTTTTTCGTGTTTGAATTCAAGTTGTAAAATGGTACGCCACTGGCAGTACAGCCACTGTGATAGTTTACGTGTGTGTTGTCTTGTGTACAAAATGTAGTTGGGTTTGTCTACAAACTCGTTTTTGTGATATAAAATAATCGAACAACATTCGTGGCAATAATTCACAACGGCAAATCAACTGTGTTCATTTCTTTTTTTAAACAAAACTTAAAGATCACAGAAAGACATCATGGCTTTGCTGGAGGAACTTGGGCTGGAAACCTACCCACAATTCACCACAGGGTCAAAGGTTATGCAGGTTGAGAGTGCAAAGGTCCAAAGCTACAAGTCCGATATTCCGTCTCTTTCACTGTTTGCACTTATTGACCTTCAGGTATTCATATGGAAGGTAAGACATGTTGTTTGACGCCGAACTTTTAATATAATGGTTTCTGTCGCCTCTATATTTATTCACGAAATATAATCAGTATGTATTTTCATCAAAAGTGAATACGTTGTCTTCATATTACGATTGGATACTATAATTTTTTCTATAATCCGTTCGAAGAATTTGTGACGGCATGTCTAGATTAGCCAAACTGACAAATTCTGAAACGCCATGCAATTTCTGTGACGTCATGTTCCTTTTCTATGACGTCACATCTCCTTTAAACAAGCTATCATTTTTCTATAATACGAGTTTTCATAGCCATACTACAATTTTCGGTAACACTATGTTCCCTTGGTTAAATTGTACAACTGTAAGTCATCAAGTTATCACAACGCGACGTGAATATTAAGGATAACGAACAAACTCTTTTTAACAAATAAGACAAATATAATTAAATTGTTACGGGCACGTGAATGATTCGAGTGGTTACCTTATTTATAGTCATATTTACATGTTTTGTATTAACCAGGTAGAGAGACTCCAGAAGCAGGTCGACCACGGGGATCCCTATAACTGTAGTAGAGGCGAGGAGTGGGATACCAAAACTCTAGAGACGTTCCTAAAGGAATCGTTGTGGACACGTGGTCTGTTTAAAAATCTAATTGCCATTTCAAATCAGGACAATAAAATATTTTCAGATTTTGTTTGATAACGATCAAATGTAACCAAAGTAAAAAATAACAACTGGGCTGAAGATTACAATCCTCTGAGACGTATATCAATTTCTAGATTAAGTACATAGGAAATTAATTCAGGTAAAAAAAATATTGTGAAAAATGTATAAATAACTCTATGAAATTAGGATAAATGTCCATATTTGGTCCTGACCAGTTGTTCTGTTGTATATGACGTCGTGAATGGTATATTACGGAAGGTTTGTAATAATCCGATATTTAAACATGGGTTTTATACGAACACTGTATCTATGTTTTAATGGACTTTTGAAAAAAAATACATTCATTAATCACATAAGTATTATTGTCTACAAAGCCATATCACGAATATATAAACAGAAACAGATCACATCTCACTAGAGTGGACGTACATTTACAGGCCCTCTCACCGGCTCCCCTCTCACCAGTGGTGGTTGGCTATTCTTTTTATCTAACCTGAGCTAGTTCATTTTCAAATTGTAGAAAGACACAGGTTTATATAATGTCTTAGCTTAGAAAAGGAACATGGTGACCAGTCATCAGGAGTGTGGGGATCAGTTTCCTAGAACATCATATGTATCACTTGGGAATCCATTGTTTCTGTTTGTAATCGAGGAAACAATACTAGCGCTGTGAATCTCGACGTCACAATGGACTGTAATAATTACGTAAACAACGGTTTGTACATTGCGTAAGTTGGGGTACACTTGTCTGTGTGTAGGGGCCGTAACTCTATATACATGTCTGTGTGTATGGGCCGTAACTCTATATACATGTCTGTGTGTAGGGGCCGTAACTCTATATACATGTCTGTGTGTAGGGGCCGTAACTCTATATACATGTCTGTGTGTAGGGACCGTGACTCTATATACATGTCTGTGTGTAGGGGCCGTAACTCTATACATATGTCTGTGTGTAGGGGCCGTAACTCTATATGCATGTATGTGTGTAGGGGCTGTAACTCTATATACATTTCTGTGTGCTAGGCCGTAACTTTATATACATCTCTGTGTGTTAGGCCTTAACTCTATATACATGTAGGTGTGTAGTGGCCGTTACTATATATACATGTCTGCGTGTAGTGGCCGTAAATATATATACATGTGTGTTTGTAGGGGCCGTAACTCTATATACATGTCTGTGTGTAGGGGCCGTTACTATATACACATGTCTGTGTAGGGGCCGTTACTCCGTATACATTTCTGTGTGTAGTTGCCGTTACTATATATACGTGTTTGTGTGTAGGGCCGTAATACTATATACATGTAGGTGTGCAGTGGCCGTATATATATATGTCTGTGTGTAGGGGCCATGACTCTTTACACATGTCTGTGTGTATGGGGCCATAACTTTATTTCCTGCATACTAGACCGAGATATCCGCATTTCCGGCGGTGCTGGAAAATTCTATCCAACCCACGGGTCCAGATCGCTTACACGCGCAGACTGGCGGGGGGAATTATAGTGACCTTTCGGAGTCACGCTATTGTTCGTGACGTCATTTTAATACGTTTTGGGGTCAGTCAGGGTCATTGACGTCACTAACAAATGACATCCGGGCTTAATATGCAAATGAGAAATTTACAATTTTACTAGAAGAGCAGTGTGTGTAGTGGCCGTAATTTTATATAAATGTCTGTGTGTAGGAGCCACGATTCTATATACATGTCTGAGTCTTAGACCATAACTCTATATACATGTCTGTGTGTTAGACCGTAACTCTATATACATGTCTGTGTGTACGGGCCGTAACTATATATACATGTCAATGTGTAGGGGCTGTAACTCTATAAACATGTCTTTGTGTAGGGGCCGTAACTCTATATACCTGTCTTTGTGTAGAGGCCGTAACTCTATATACATGTCTGTGTGTAGGGGTCGTAACTCTATATACATGTCTGTGTGTAGGGGTCGTAACTCTATATACATGTCTTTGTGTAGGGGCCGTAACTCTATATTAATGTCTGTGTGTAGGGGTCGTAACTCTTTATACCTGTCTTTGTGAAGGGGTCGTATCTCTTTATACATGTCTTTGTGTAAGGGCCGTAACTCTATATACATGTTTGTGTGTAGGGGTCGTAACTCTATATACATGTCTTTGTGTAAGGGCCGTAACTCCTCTATATACATGTCTTTGTGAAGGGGTCGTAACTCTTTATACCTGTCTTTGTGTAGGTGCCTACGAGACAATTGCGGCCTTCAGTCGTTCCCTGGTTACCATGGAACCGTCACAAATATCGACTCTCTACTTCCTTAGTATGTTGTCATCCGCCGGTGGACTAATGGCCACGATGGAAGCAAAGGAAGACGCCGCTCAGGGTTTAAAAGTCAAGGTAGGAACTGCTTTTGAAATCGTTACTGTATACAAAGAGGGACATTAATATTATATCGGGATCGCACATATACCCTATGATCAAATAATCTTAGACTGGCGTCCTAGCTTACATAAACAGGTTTGTAATGAGTTTATACAGGTAACAATACTGTACGGGATATATGTGATGGAGATTCACTCATTAGCTTGTTTTGCACGTAGTACCCAGACATTAATGTGTACCAACCATTTACTTACAGGGAGGAACGCAGCAAATCTCTAAGATTTTAGCGGAGAAAGTCGGGACAGAAAATGTCCTGTTGGAGCACGCCGTTGTTAAGGTGATACAGGTAAATGTCCGCGTAGGTTGTTGATGTTTTTAAGCTATATGCCACAACCAACAGCAGTTTGTTTTGTTTGGTATTAAACGTCCCGTATAAGTCAGTGTTATATGAGGACACGCGCGTGACTACAGAAACACCACCGGAAAGAGAGTTGTTTATGTTTACTGTTACAGCGATGATCATAGACGACGGATGGTTAAGGAGTCAACATCTAAGGTCATTTAAGTTCGTGTCCCCATGTGTGTTGTGTAAGCGTGCATGTGTGTATGTTTGCCGCAGACAAGGTATCTTTGTGTAATCGCCTTCTTGTGATAGCGCGGATCTGGGTTTACTTTATAGTGCAATCTCACTGAAATACCCTGCCGAAGGCACCCAGCACAGCATAACGTCCGGTCTCCTTATACTGACAACAGGTGAATCAGTTTGTGCAATCACCTTTGATGCTGCTAAGCAGGGAGTAACAACTACCATTTGAAAAAAATCCTGGAAGAAAATGGGAAGAAAAAGAACGGAAGTAGACAGGAAAGATAGTAAACTAAAAATATCCAAAGTGTTGCAGTGGAAGCGGCGGATCACATTAAGTCATTTCCATGTCCCCTTTTGTTGGTGACAGGGACAAAAAGCCCTGGTCCTGCAGGGTCCTCCCATTAGTCGCCTTTACGAAACATTCGTTGAGATATTAAAGGAATATTCCTGGTTATTTTACAATGTCCCCTAAAGAAAACACCCCTACAGGTGCACCACATAAGTCGCCTCAGATGTTGATGTCGATATCTGACATAGACGACAAAAGTTTGATTTGGGTTGAATGGATTTAGAGCTATATTAACAGCTAAGATCTATTAAGAACACGTGTGTGATGTATGTAGTGTGACGGATGCGGTATATTGGTTTATTTGTTGAGGTATATTACAATGAGATAATGTCAATGTCCGAAACAGCACCAATAATCCTGATCCAATTTTGTGTTTTTAACATTTCGTTTGCTTCATGTTCCTCAATCTTACTATTTTGTAAGACCACTTCTATTGAGCCTCCAACCTTTTGTGTTCAAAAATGCAATACAGGATGTAACAATATTACTAATATTACAGATACACAAACGATTTATAACTTAAAACATTAAAACCCATTATTTTTTTCAATATATACTTGTTTCAGAATGAGGAAAGCATTCAACTGAAATGCCAGAACGGACTGACAGTGAGCTGTAAGCGTGCAGTGATGGCCGCACCGCCGATGGTTGCAAGTTAGTAACTTATAAGTATCCCAAACTGTGAGTCTTTCACCAGTTTCCCGGACAGTGAGGTGCAGCAAAGAAACTTTTCTTAACAACCATATCATCTCGACAATTATTTGAAGTGTAATATTGATCTTTTTACAGGAAAAATACAGTTTGAGCCCCAGCTGTCCTTACAGCGAAGAGAGATAGAGAAATGGATGCCCTTTGGAAACTGTATCAAAGTCATCATAACGTACGAGGAGGTAATACAACAGGAGCGGGATATTTCATTCCGTTAATGTTGTTCGCAAAGAATTTTCCCCGGAACCTTTTATTTTTAACGAGTCTTCAGGGAATTTACGCGAGAAATAAAATGCTTTACAGTTATTTACTCCAACGAGTCCAATGGGGGATTCAAACATATATATTATAGTCGGGAAATACATTGGTACAAAAGAATGCTACAGGAGGATCTCCCGCGTAAGTCGCCTCTCACTACATGCTTTGGGTAACAGCAGGTCTGTTCTGAATCGACCTCGCAGGTCGGACGAGCTGCCATGTTATTTAATGCACGACACTGTATCGTTTACGTTCTCAATGTATCTTCCCAGTCGATCTTTCTGTATTCGTATTATTATTATTACATGCTGACAAGACATGATACAAGGCCCGTCAACACAAGATAGGTCATTAGGGCCAACAAATAGTCCGATCTGTCTGTATGGATATGCCGACCGATGCAATGGATACATAGTGAATTGTCCTGGAGGTGACACAGTTTTCTTTTAAATTAGTCGATGAGACGATTGACAGTAAGCTTCAAAGAACATGGTGGATAACTTTGAGCCAATCGCTGAAGTGACCAAGAGTGTTAGGAGTGTTGCCAAACAGAAAAGAAACCCACTTTTACTGTCAATACATACAGAATACAACAATATGCTTTAGAATGTAATTTCAAGGAATGAATGATGTGTATGTTATTGTTATTAAGTGTGAAAGCAAAACAAAATACATTAATACCATAATTAATAATTCATAAACTGGTGTTCAATTTCATATTCAAGTTTTGATAAAAAATGCAGAATTCCTTTTGTTTTCTAACGCAAAAAATAACTTGATGTACAGGCATTCTGGAGGTCCAATGGTCAATCTGGAGATGCTGTGACGTATGGCGGTCCTAGTGACGTGAGCGGATGTGACGTAGGCCCTCTGTCTGTTGTGTGCGATGCAACAACTCCGGAAGGAAGTCCCGCGCTGGTGGCGTTCTTGTCGGGAGATCAAGCTATACAATGGAGCAGACAGAAAGTGGGTATTGTTTTCGTTTTTGTGTTGTTTCACGGTCAGTCGTTCATGGAAGTCATTTAGGGCAAGAAAACACGGTAAACATGCATATTCTAATTGAAAGAATCTGCACGTAGTAAACTTTTCATGGACGGTGCATTATAGAATCTGTCACGTATTTGTTTAACATTACCGCATTCAATCATGAAATGTATTACTTTCAAAGGTTGATCACATGCATGACAATAAGGTTGACCTTCCTTACGTAAAGTGTAACCATGCGTAATATAAGTATGGCCCATGTGTAGTCGCGAGAGGACAACTTCCTCTCTGTGATATGATACACTTGTTGCAAATGAGCCTACATTAGGTTGGATTGCAAATTACTCTTCGGAGCATTAATTTTATATAAATTTCTATGATAGATTTAAAATCATATTATGGCAGTTTAGTACCTTTCGTTTGTAGTCTTCTTACTCCGACATGACCGGGTATCCAGACTGAGATAAATCATGTGACAGGACACTACAATCCTGTTAATACGAAGGGAGATGTTTTGAATGAGAAAATTGTCAAATTTCTGACTTTTTAATATTTGTAGTAGCGACAACGAAACAGAACAGAATATTGCTTTTTTTCATTCCATTCTTTTCAATTTCATCAAATTAAAACCCAACTGCAATTGCTTTAGCTGTAACATGTAAGAACTGGAGGGCAAACGACAGGTTGCCAACATCACATACTGCAGCAAGTTCCTATTCGACCTTAGAGCTGTCGGTATATACAATTGTGTGTCAAAGAAATTGTGCGATGTGTTGAACGGCAGACTGCGAGACTTTTCAAAAAAATAGTCAAACTTTGAATGAATAAGCGACGTAAACTAGCAGCAGGTCACGGTCTGCTCATCAATCTGTCAGACAATAGATACAATGAGACTATTTAGAGCTTTAGAGCATTTGTCTTTCTAATATTTTATACGACGTAGAAAAGACTATTTTAGGTCGAAAATAAGTCCAAAAAGTTTCATTTGCTGAATAGTTTAATAGAGATTATTGTGTAAGTTTTGGTGGACGCAGAAGTGCATACACTCAAATTTGTATTTGAAAATTAAAACCATTTTCAGTTGCCCAGGTTTGAGGTTTGTTAAGAAAATGCTGCAGCTCTTTCTATAGTATTCACATGTTTTTATTGGTCACAAAGTAGAAAACCATCAGTGGACGACCCTAGTAATGCTACTGATTTTGAATGCAAAAGGTGACAGAAAGTATACTCCCTTGGGGTATACCCTTGGAGTGAGTAGAATTAAAACCCTTGTCATATGTGGGAACGGAGCAGCTAAAAATAATCAGCAATAAATATGCATTGTTCAGGCCGATATGCTTGATGGGCAAATACCTATGTTACAACATTTTTGAAAGACGTAGAAATAGGCTTTTATGAAATCCAATATGATACAGTGAAGTCATTGCGTATTAATTGTTTTTATTAAGTGTATCGAGTACGAAGTATATGAAAAATGGACATAGCTTTGTTAAAAGTAATAGTGGTGTTTAAATTATATTTAGTGACCCGTACATACATGTACGTATTGGTAAATTGTTTGTAAAAAGTAAGTCATTTTTTTTAAATTCCCAAAAAACTAAACTTACAATGATACTGTAACAATGTTAACGACACCTTTAATACACTTTATTGTTCCCAACAACTACGAACAAAGTTATAATTACTGTCTGTCAGTTGATAAAATTACTCTTGTGGCCCGGATGTTAGCGCACATGTGGGCCTTATTGTGGGAGGAAACCGGAGTACCCGGAACAAAACCTTTAACTATTCGAATATATACAATACAAACGAAATCGCACCTGCTCACACTGGTACTTTTACCCTCGTAAAGGGATCTTCACGTTTAAAATTATAATACGTCATACTGTTACGAACTGATATTACATATCATAATCCTAATACTTAGAATAGGGATTGGTTTGTTCCCAATTTCATTGAATCATCTGTTATATCCGACCCTCCTATTTCAGGCTCACACAAGGAAAAACGCAGTTTTAAAGTCATTGACAGATTTCTTCGGGTCGCAAGCGGAAAACTGCCTGGATTACTTTGAGAAGGACTGGAGTGAAGAGCTATTCATAGAGGGCGCTTTAGCAGGAGTCAGTACAGGTGCAATGCGAAACTTTGCTGCTGGTCTCCGGGAACCGCAGGGGAGGTAACTATCGTCTTGTATTTGTTTGCATAACAGAAACGTCTGGGAAGGTCCCATCACAGTGTGATTGTATAAAACCGTAGGGAGACAGATTGTGTTGTAAAGGTGTCGCTGTACAGGACCCCAAGTGGGATTGGAGGGGTACTTTTACTACATGTTGAAGTTTCGATATAAGGGAACACCAGGGGAGACTATTCATAGTGATATCGAGATGTCTGTGTATGGGAACCTTGGGGGAGGCAATAGGTCGTCAAAACACACTCAGAGAAAATCAGGGAATAAGTTAACTAATATTGTATTGTCTTTTTTGTTTTGATTAGGATTAACGTTTATTTTTTAACTTGAAACCTGCAGGGGTATTGGGTTTCTCAAATAGTGATGTATTCGCAGTACATGTTTCGCTTTCCCAAATTACTTCAACCTGGATAGTAAACAGTGTTATGGTATACAGCATGCTATAAAATGTTGACATTCTAAGCTAACATAATATTTATTATATAATCACTTATTAATATAAAAAATTGACCAAGAAATTAACTTTTGATTACGAAATGAATTTAATCAAAATGAAGGTATAAGCATGTGAAATCGTTAAAAAAACTTTATTTTCTGCTCTCAGACTACATTTTGCCGGCGCTGAGGGCGCCATAGAATGGGATGGGTACATGTCCGGCGGGGTCCAGGCCGGTATACGTGCAGCAACGGAAATATTACATCAACTCCGGCCCGGCTCCGTCTCCAGTGCAGAACTGTCCGGGACAGCTTACAGTCCTTCATACAAATCACCACAGCATCTAAGAAGAAAAGTGAAACAATCTTACATGACTAGAGGTTTGAGCTTCGCTATTTTAGTAGGCGTTATTGCGCTGCTGTATATGAAGTTTGTATCGTTCATTTGATATGATTATTATTTTTACTAAACCACCAATTAAACAGTTGTTTTGGTGGTAAGCTGCATTGTTCCGTTCAGACAGTTTTACTGCATCTCAAACATTTCACATGGTTTATTTTTTCTTAATGATATCAATTACAACTATGCATACCAGATAGGGTAGTGTTGCCATGTCCAGGTTACTACATTTCAGTAAGATGTTAAAGTTACACGTGAGTGCCCCAGTCATCTGCTGACAACGTTGACAACGTCTCTGAACGATTGTATCCTCTTTGAAGATGTTAAACCCTTAACAATTCATAAAACGTATTGTTTCTTCGCATATATATGAGTTGGGATAACGGTTTTTTAACGCTTATGTATTTCATTGTTATTATAGATAATTTTGATTGAAAATTGATATTGTACATGATCGGTAGTAAGTCTTATTCCGTCTTTGCGTATTGCAGAGTTATCTTCTCTTGAGAGCAGGTATTGATTGTTACGTCATTAGTTTTTGAGAGTAACGTCATCAATGTTTGAGAAAACGACGTAATTTTCTCACACAAACCAATGACGTAACAATCAATACCTG
>JAUMHH010001896.1:0-11530 GCA_032359455.1 Chlamys rubida
AAATGACATTGGGAGTTAATTGATTAAAACAAATGACATTGGAAGTTAATTGATTAAAACAAATGCCATTGGAAGTTAATTGATTAAAACAAATGACATTGGGAGTTAATTGATTAAAACAAATGACATTGGAAGTTAATTGATTAAAACAAATGCCATTGGAAGTTAATTGATTAAAACAAATGACATTGGGAGTTAATTGATTAAAACAAATGACATTGGAAGTTAATTGATTAAAACAAATGCCATTGGAAGTTGAAGAGTAAAAAAGAGTTGTGAGATATGGGCTGGTATTGATGTTGAGGGAATTTATAAAGCCGGGAAAGCAGAAAGGGTGCTGGAGTAAACGGATAGGAACATCTGTATCAGATGAGACAATATCTTGATAAAACCTTGATAATATACTCTTGTTTAAACCGAAGACTTGATAAAGACGTTGAAAATAGGTAATATATGACACATATGCAGTAAAATTCCATTTTCGCTTTCTAAACTTCAGAGCGTCTTACAGTAAACCGAAGTCGTAATTGAAGATTTTCGCACTTTCATTGAAAAAACCCCAAACAAACAATGCGAACAATTGTCATACAATAACCCATGGACGCAAGAGTTGTGGTGTGCAACAGTTAAACGGACAAATAGGAAGTTCTATACTTTTTTTGAAGCACATAATTTTCAAACAACTTCATCAAATTTGGAACGTCAAACCACAATGCTGCATTGTTTGCATCGACTATAAAAACGTATCTCTTTGTTCAAGGAGAGAGGAGTCTTTCCAATCAACAAAAACAACCTTTGAATAAGGTAGGTAATGGAGAAGTATTTGTGGTAATAAACCGAAAATATCTAGCTGTGTTTCTCCGACATTGCGAACAACACTTAGAAATTCTCCCAATTGGTACATACCTATATATAATTGTTAAATACGAAATAATCACAGTTGAAGTATATTAATGGTAAACTATGAAAGAAATCTCCATATAGTCAGTGTCAATGCTTATCGTTCAATATAAGAAGGTAACTCGTTTTTCGGATAATTTTTACCTTTCCATAAACTACATCGCGTATGATTCTCTTTATGTGACAATTAAAATCGGTTGGATTCCCAAGAGACAATAAATCGTATTTATACAACTAACTCTCTGTTCTATATAGCTATTACACTGTATGCTGCTACTACTTAGACTGTAGACTCTAAGGTTTATTACCCCAAGTTCAACACTAGCAACGACTGTTAAAAGTCATAAATGACCTAATTGAGTTAGAGTGATGCGATATGATGGTGTTACAAGCTCCAACTATATAAAATCAACAGGGAAGTTACAATTAATTGAAAGCGGTGTCCTAAAACGGAAAGAACAAATCTATTTACTCCCATACCAAACCACCCAAAATATTAGAATGTGTTGCACCGAACTTAATACTTTTAAATTACAATCTTTCTCCATTCTTCAAAAACCTGTCACCAATTAACTTTCAAATAAGTGTCCTTCCATAACCCAACCGAAAAAACTAAGAACTGTACGAGTCAAATGACTCGAGGGGTATTTGAAAAGGGTTTATACTGCTCACATACACAACATATGCTACTCGTCTGTGGGGCGGTAGCGCAGCTCAACCATGGCGTCAATAAAATTGTGTGTTTTCGTTGACACGGGTAGTCGATCTTTCCATATAAAGTGGTACATTGTGTTGTGTCTGCACGCGTCTGGTAAATGAGTTGAGGATCGTCATGATGCAATCTTGATGACGATCACAACGAGGTACTGGAAGCGTGACGCAATCACAAGGCCAAACATTCACTGTGCATCTGTTTCCGGCAATGTGAAGTAGCAGCACAGGTAAATCTGGGGAAAATAGCATACAATTAAATTCAATGTATTGCTCAAACAACGATACATACAAAATGCATACTTAAGCTGCAAATATTAAAAAAAGGTTGAAAAGAAAAGCACATGGTACATAACAAGGTCACTGTGACCTTGTTATATATTGGCTTAATTATGTCAACAATTCTTTTCTTGTGCCATTTTTAATATTTGCAGCTTTAGTGTTACGCAATACTCCAAAATGATGAAGAAACTTTCAAAAAATGTAGTTTTGTAAAAAAGAGACCATTTGTGATTTTGATTCCCCACTTTACTCCCTCATATCTCAGGATGGTCTCAAAGCTAACCTTAATTTCATGTCATGTCATGATGACATAACCCCGCGGTATGAAGATAGCCACCAGAAGGCCCAAATTGGCACCCCGGGTTACTTTGTATAAGCGTGTGTTTACCTGCATTTAATTGTTACACTATAATCAATGGGCCCCCGGGTTTAGTTGTGCAACATTGAAAACATACGAGAAAGATTCACAAACAATTTCAATTTTCATTTGCTTGTTTTGACCAAAAATAAACATCTATTGATACATGGAGATGCGTTTTATATCTGCAGGTAATATCTTAATGGGGAGTGTTAGTGGTAATATACCGAAAATATTTAGCTACGTTTCTCTGACATTGCTAAAAACATGCAGGATTTCACTCCAGTTGTACATACTTAAATTAATAAGTAATTATATAGTAAATATATAGTATAAAGTGGCAATGCTCATCGTTCAATAAGTCGTATTTATGGATAAAAAATGCAATTTGTTTTGGGGCAAATTAGGAAGTTTCATAAACTATATCGCGTATAATTGTCTTAATGTGGTAATGAAAATAGGGTACATTTCCAATAGACAATACATACCATGTATATCGTATTTATCCCTCCAACTCTCTGTACTATTTCACTGTATACTGCTTCTAGGAAGCGTTTACCTCAAGTTAAATATTTCCAACGACTGTCTAGATTCATAAATGACATAATTGAGCAGGATTAATACAATACTAAGGTTTCACAAACTCCAAATATATAAAATCAACAAGAACGTTAAAAGTGAAAGCGCTGTCCTAGAACGGAAAAAAAGTAGCCTACCTAATCACATTACAAACCACCAAAATCATAAGAATGTGCTGTACCTAAACAAAATACATTTAAATTTCAATTATACTTCAAAAACTTGTCATCAATTAACTGTCACATAACTGTCAAATAACTGTCCTACCATAATCCAATCGTCAAATAATTAAGAATTGTACAAGTTAAATGACGCGAAGGGTTTCTAAAAAGGGTTTAAACGTCTCTTTCGAAAAAATACTAGATTTACTTCAAATATACTACATCTGACATTCGTCCTTGGACCGGTAGCACAGTTCAACGAAGGGGTCAAAGCAATTGTGTGTTTTCGTTTACACGGGTAGTCGATCTTTCCATATAGAGGTTACGTTATGTCGTGTCTGCACGTTTCTGGTAAATCATGATGCAATTCTAATGACGAACAACAACGCGGTACTCGAAGCGTGACGCAATCACAAGGCCTAACAATCACTGTAGATCTATGTCCCGGCAATATGGGAAATAAAAGTAGCACACGTAAACCAAGATAATAGGAGCACAAGTTTATCTAATTAATTTCTCAAATGACAATAATTAGAAACAGATCTATAGCTGTGTGACCGTCAGCAAATTTGGCGAAGGGCTACTTAAAGATCTTTTCACCAAGGTCAGTGAACACATTTGATTCCCATTCATTCGGGAGTCAATACAATTGTGTGCATTCATTGACGTAGTCTTTCTATATAAAGACGTACACTGTTTTGTGTTTGCACGCGTCTTATAAATGATTGAAGGCAAACCCAACGTGGTACTGGAAACCTGACGCAATCACAAGGCCAAACATTTATTGTACATCTATGTTTCAGGGCCGATGAAGGAAAATAAAAGTAGCACAGGACAATTCAGTTTAATTTATTGCTCAAATATATAACAAGACATAAAAAATGTCATACAGAAAGAAATTATGTTAGATCTTGATCAATGTATCAACTTAAACAGGCGCTAGCGAAACACGCTATCTTCAGTTCTAGCGATTGTTTATGAAAGGCACGAACTAAGAATAAGTTGAATATCGTTTGATGACTTAACGTTAATTTGAATTAAGATATAATCACGACTTTGAAAGTGTTTGATTGGACTTCTGAAGCAACAACTTATCGGGTAGGAACCTACATTGTTAATAAAGCTAATATTGAACACATTTACCAGGACTAAAGGTAAGGAGCGATTTTCAGCATAAATCCCGTAATACCTGACCGTAATTCACATCATTGCGCTTGTCGACTTCAACCTAACCAAATATAGAGTGACACATATATGATGAAATACCCACCTTCCTCCACGCGTTTACGGTCCGTTAGGCGCGTGGCATAAAATGGAAGGTCATCAGTGACAGCACAACTGCAGTACGTGACCTCAAACCCCAAAAATTCCCTTCCCCTCCCCGTTCGGTTCATCAAGTCCACTTAGTTTCATCATCCCCGAGCTATAGCTAGCTTTTTTTCAAATTGTCGAGGTCATTTTTAAACTCCGTACGTAGCCCGACTTATTCAATGTTAATTACCAAAATGTAAATTTACCGTTGAATATGACTAGGATATTATTAAAGTTAAAACTAATACTCACTGGATTGGGAGGTTGTATTTTATGAAATAAATGTAGCACTGACAGGTAATGACCGAGCTTAATCTGACAAAGCATTGCTGTACTGACTGGATATGAAAGACAGTTTTAAATTGACTGGATATGAGGGATGTATCAAGAGAGACAGTTTTATTTTGACTGGATATGAGGTTCGCACGTCGGATAACGCAGTGTTATACTTGACCGGATATAAAGAGCGAATTAGTGTTACACTGACTAGATATGAGGTTGATATATAGAAAGAGACAATGTTATACTAGTACTGTCAAGATATGAGTGAAATGTATCGGGTGAGGTATTAATAATATTGATAATATATGGAGAGGATGTTTCAGGCGAGGCTAGATATGACCGAAATGATGTATTGGACGAGGCGGGGTTTACACAAACTAAGGGTTGCAATGGGCGAGGCAATATTATACTGACTGGGTATGAAGATATAAGTACACCGGAAGAGGCACAGTGCTACACTGGCTGGATATGAGGGATGTATTGGATTTAATGAGTTGCATTCATTTTTAAGTCGTCCTCTTCCTGAAAATACAATACATATATTCAATATTATTCAATAAAGTTATCACATTTATAAGACGTTCTCTTTCTTATATAAAAATACGATGTAACGGTGACTGGTGATTAACAATTAAATTGAATTGAATTAAATTATTAAATTCAATTCAATTACATTCAACTTTTGTTGCATTTTCATCCAAACAATATACATTCAAAGGATTGAAAAGCAAATAAACAAAACAACAAAATACGTATACACAATAATTATGAGCATTATTATGAATCTAGACACGTTTACAACACTTTAATAACACGTCCTATTTCTGATATTAAAATAAAATGTTACAGTGATTGTTATAATATTTATTTAATTTACAACAATTGATAAGACGTCTTCGTCCTTATATATCAAAACTCAATGATACAATGACTGTTATACTTTTTAAATTAATTTACAACAATTGATAAGGCGCCCTCTTTCTTAAAATATCAAAATAAGATATTGCAGTGATTGTTATACCATTTATTTGAGTTACATCAATTTAAAGGACGTCCTCTTCCTTAAAACACAATGCTATTGCACATACTGTTATATTATTTAGGCACACACTGATACAACCGTTACAAATTTACATTGTATGATAACCAGACAACATTAAATATCAGTGTTATTTTCTTTAACGACTTAGGAATACTAGTTATTCGAGTATACCAGAATCCTGACTGTTTGTTCCAAAGTCCACGAATGCTACATACATATGCAGACGTCTGTACGAGAAACACATATGTAAAAGATTATCGCTATAATACCTTTCATCATTGATAGTGCGGAGCTACCACACACTCTATTTACCGGCCAAGGTTACGGCTTGGTTTCCATGTAATAACGGGTTCCTGGTTTAGACTTATCCTACATTAACGTACTTTAGTTTGTTGACCGATTTTCTCCCCTCTGCGTACGCCGAGCACTCCTGGAGGAAGTACGCACTTAATATCTGTTCAGTCAAAACTATATGAAATAACTATTTAACCGTTGTAAATTGGGTTTTTTGTAGATAATCCTGTTTAGAATATGATTGCTACAGAAGGTAAGTGCAGCCTGTCGTGGGAAGGAATTCGATGCAGTAGCTTTATACAATAGTTGCATTAGTCTTCAACATTTGCAGCGAGTTTATGGGAAAGTTAGCACTATCAATAAAATCACCTGTCCATTGCACGTATCTTTAAATCTCAAGAAAACAATTTGCGAAATCCCTTTATTTAAAAACAGGAAAGAAAAAACAAAAAAACATCTTTAGAGTGTTTGTATGACATAATCCTTTAAATCTACCCCAGCTTTTATAAAGTATCCTTTGTACATTTTCGTAAACATATAACTTAGAATTGGATGTCTCACATCTTTTGTAGATACCCTTCGATGGTCCTCTGGGATTTTCGGATTAAATCTAACCGTTTCGATTGGACAATTTACCACACACCCCTGTTCGGTGGTATAATTATCCTACTGGCAACACATGCTAGGCCTTACTCTGTCGAGGAACCGTTCGCTTTGGTCGGTCAGAAATTTCCTTTGTACATTGGGTGACCATGGGGCATGCTGCGATATGTATGGCGTTTTTGTATTTCGCTACCATCGGGTGCTTGGTAATTTCATCTCCAAGAAGGACAACAGGAGAAGGAGAAGAGGAACTTATTTTAATTGGTTCTAATTCGGATACTCATAACAACTCCGAGAAAGACCATAATGCACAGACAGTTGATATCATCGACCATGGTACCGAGGATCCTCGACAGACAAAATCTTACCACAAAGAAAAAGGAACCTTAAATATGGATGGACATAATTTAGATTCATCCAACACTACAGCTATTAACTCAACAGATGAGTATACACCAATATTGAACTTAAATAAGTTAAATAACAACAAAACAGAATTGGATTCTTTAATAGGAACGGATTTTACAGGTAATGAAACAAGTGATGGAATGAATGAAACAGTCAAGTCGAATCAAAGAACGATACCATCGGGTATCGTTGCCGCCGGAACAGGCGTGAAAACGGAAACTCATTCAAACCCTCGAACTGTGGTGAACATGATGAAATTAAAGGAACAGGAGCATATTGAGAATATAAAGCGCCGCGTGCTTGAAAAATTGAGACTGGACGCACCTCCTAAACTCAGTGGTCCAAGGCCGGCGCTGCCCTTCAAACACCTTCATCAAGAGTACTTGAGTGATGGAGCCGACCCTGGGAAGAGGCGACGGACACTCCCGGAATTCTATGCCAGGAAAAAGCAAGTTCTCGTCATGGGCACGGACGGTAGGTGACAAATTGCTTAAAAAATTGCTAATTTTCAATTCTTAACGGTTTTCTATGCAACACGGCGTTGTTTTGGGAGCTATTCGGGTCAGAAAAGGTACTTTTAATCAAGTACGACCATGACCTTGTTGTGGTTGATTCCAGTCTAAGTAGCTTTAGTGTTAATATCAACGAACTTAACCAGGTATTATATTTTGATATAACGGTTTAGGATAGATTAAAACCGATTATGGGTCAGTATATAGCTGTTGTACTGCGATTTCATCATCGACCGTGACCTCGAGTTATCTAAAATGAATCCACTCGCGACAACACTGTGTTCATCAATATATTCCTATAATTGTTTCTTCTGAACCGCTGTATCTTAACCGAAGGAATGATAAGGAGAGAAGATGCAACTCTCTCGAGTACAACATTTGTGGAGGTTTATGCGTATTGTATTATACAGAGCTACAAACGTTCCAACGTGTGCCACACAAACAAGCTAATACACAGTACACGTTGTCTTATGCCACTTTTCATTCCATTTTACAGTTGTTCCATTTTACAGTACACGTAAGTTTTGCCGAATTCTTTGGAGAAAAAACCAATAACCACCTATGATAAATCACCCTGAAATATTAATTGTGAGGCAAAATGAGTGTTATTTCTAATATAAACCCACCTATTGTGTGACAAACACTCCAGATTGACGTGTTCCTCTCTGTAAAATCATGCTTTTGTCCACAGCGAAATCACGCGCTTGTTCGTGAACAGTGAATATAATTTCTAGATGATTGACCTTCAGATTAAATTTCATCATTTAAGTAGGTACATAAACGCTGTACTGGCATACGGGACGCAGAAACCGTGAGCGACCCACGGAAGGCGAAAAAAACATATTTGACAAAAAAATGTGCCTACTCTAGGCTTACGTAGCTACGCCCCTGACCTTTGGACTTTGTACTTTGAACAGCACACATGTTTGGAGCATGTTGTTGTACCGGTTTACACTCATAAATATACCGAAATGAGCACCACGTGTTTTATTCAATACCGAGGAAGTACTAGTTTCATTGATTGACTTCTACAATCTACTAGATTTTGAAATTGATTTGGTAACGAAGAAGCTCAAAACAATATTCAGCAATTTTTGGCTTTACTATATTTATTTGTCTGATGCGGCGTGAAAAGGAATCCCGAACAGCTAAAGATGATGTCGCAAATATGTACTTTTGTTTGGCGTTTAATGAAACGATGTCTAATAGAAAACAGGCGTAAACAGTTCAAATGATACTCCACAAACGTGTTTGTGTACGAGTCTACAATAGCATAGATGTTAGGTACATATCTGTAATACTGAAATTCGAACATGAATTTCCACATATATAAGCCACAATAAGGTTTGCTCTAGGGAGGTTATAGTTAAGAGTAACACTTGAATGCATAACTATTCAACTCCCTATACGCGAAATGTAAGTGATAGGCTGTTTCCTGACTGTTTCATATTAAAATTTAGCACGAACGTACCTTGAATCACGACCATATTCTCAGACTCGGGTAAAACGATTATATAAATTTAAAAAAAAACGGTTTAATTTCCGAAAGATGTCTTTTTTCCCATAACAGTCTCTTCGGTGACATGCTATATACTTATATTACATGATGATTATTAATGTTACAGAATGTTTAATATATATTAAAGTTTTTTTTTGGTTTTGTTAAAAGTAAAGGATTTACAAAAAATGTGTTTTAAAACGTTGGCTCTCCATTTTAAAGATCCAAAGGTCGAGAATCATCAATCTGCCACGTTATATTGGTTAGGATTTGAACCAATCACTGTGACGAAAGATGCTTATCACTTAATAAACACTAACGTTTCTCAGTCAGAAATCTAACGACATCACCTTGTTCTGTATGTCTTGACATTTTCTGTTCGTTAGGTTTATAACAAAAAGGCAAATTTCATTCTTTATAAAATATCTTCTAAACGCATTTACACAAAATATCTAATACAATTCGTATTAATAGATTCTATAACATATATATATATAAACTAGTATAATAATTAGTCTAATATATTTTACAAGATTTATATTGTATTAGATATCATATATCAATTTCTTTAAAACATATATCATGAAATGTATATTAAAGATGTCTTATATAGAATTAAGGTATATCATATCTATACTGGATATTATATATTGAAAAGCATATAAGATATATAATGAAGTAATTAAGATATCTTAAATAAGGTATAAACTATATAACCCGAAATAAAGCTCGACGGGGTCGTAGCTGAACGGTTCTGCATGAAGCTTGTAGGGCAACAATGCTACTAACCACAGGTAATATCTCAATAGCCTCTTAAATATCTCTTAGAAGATAGAGATATTTTATTAAAGATTTAAGATATCTTGTATGTCATATAGGATATTTCATATCTTTTCGAAATATCTTTTATAACTGATTTATATATGATAGAATATATCATATAAAAAATATAAGATGAACCAAACCAAACAAGTGTTAATATCGCATCCTAAAATCTATTGGCATTACCGTAGTGTGTTCTGTAATTTTCGACATTTTCTGTTTGGAGTGTTTATTTTTCGAAGTCAGATCTAGCTCTAATAAGAGATTTCACAAACGAATTTATGTAAGAAAACAAACGAATTCAGTTCTTTAGGATATCTCTATACAATATATTTTATAAGATATCTAATATAATGTTTCAGATATGCTATATACTTTTTCTTAATTTGTTATTTTATAAAAGATATAAAATATCTGATATTTTATATGACATATCTGGTATATATATTTTCTTAATAAAACCTTTTTTTAAGATATCCCATGAAAGATATAAATTATCAAATATATTATAAAAGACATCATACACATACATCTTTTATAAAAAATATAATATAGGTTATACAATAGTGTATATCATTTTATGAAATACGGGATCGGCATGGTTTGTAGAATAAAGCCAAAGTTCCACCATATGTTGTCTTGGTAAATAGGACTTTGTACCCTGTCAGTTATACGTACGTCAACGTGTACATTTACAGCTAAACACGCCCAACTAATCATGAACTTGTGTAATATCAACTTGTCGACATGTTTTATTACTGTACAGTGGGAAAGATGACAGCTCATGAGTTACTCTATCGTCGATTCCTGTTTTTCAAGGCCAAATCAGCTGTAGTGATGACGAAGGGTTGGGTCTATACTATCAACATGCTTTCTATAAAATTTTTGGTTTGCCGTCACATGAAACATGTTTGTGAGTGTCTCAGCCAGCTGAAACCACTTAAAAGGGAACTAGATATCCCCTTTTATCAGATATGCTGTGCGTTATGATATTCAAAACCTATCTTCGGAGTGACATGTGCGTCAAAGTTCTAGTTGATGGATAAAGGTCGTCGAGCCTAGAGGTCATTGACAAATGTTTATCACTATGATGTTTCTAGTACGTGCCCTCTCAAAATAGACTCTTGATACAATTTGCCGCTACAACGCTGAGTTATTTACTGAGTTAACAAACATGAAAAGTACTAATTTAACTTAATATTCACTCCACTTTTATAAATACAGAAATAATTTGACAGCAAATAAAAAAAAAATCCATTTAAATTGTGAGCAAGCTAAGTAGACTCCTGTGTTCTAAAGATTAATAAAATAAACAAGTCTTTTTTTCCCTGGATGATGTTTCTCATGCGCTGGCGATTGATAAAATATTCCAGACCTTGTTCACATATTCCGAATTTCGGGTCAATTTTTCTTGTTTTAAAATGCCCTCGGGCCCACTGGCTATATCTAGCTTAATATAAACCATCATTTAGTATCAATATTTTATTGAAAAAAATAGGTTTCATATTTGAAAAGTAACGTTTCTTTCATTTCTTTCTTTGAGATATTTTTCATATCGAGCATAAGTTTGTTACTGAGTGAAGTTAAAATGAATCAAGGCCAACCATGAACAGTATTTGCAGTTTAATATAGCTATACCAATAATGTAGGTTTGAATTAATATGCAAAAGGAAAATAAAAATATTTCAAATGTGAAAAAAAAAATAAAAAAAAATAATGTAGGTTTCACACTCGAGTGAAGTTTTATAACGACACTCAGAAATCAAT
>JAUMHH010001907.1:0-26184 GCA_032359455.1 Chlamys rubida
TCAGGTTCACCACAATGCCTCCTGGTACCACCTGTATATTACCTTGTATAGTTATCTCCTCTTCAGGTTCACCACAACGCCTCCTGGTACCACCTGTATATTACCTTGTATAGTTATCTCCTCTTCAGGTTCACCACAATGCCTCCTGGTACCACCTGTATATTACCTTGTATAGTTATCTCCTCTTCAGGTTCACCACAATGCCTCCTGGTACCACCTGTATATTACCTTGTATAGTTATCTCCTCCTCAGGTTCACCACAACGCCTCCTGGTACCACCTGTATATTACCTTGTATAGTTATCTCCCCTTCAGGTTCACCACAACGCCTCCTGGTACCACCTGTATATTACCTTGTATGATTATCTCTTCTTCAGGTTCACCACAATGCCTCCTGGTACCACCTGACTCCTTTTACCCTCTTCCACGTAATTGTGAATTTGGAGAGAACACAGGTGAGAATTAATTAACACTGTATATATCGTGTCTGTCCTGGCATATTTCCTTAACTATTTCACTTTGAATTACCAAATTTCTTCTGCAGGTACATGTGAGGATGGCAGCAAATTGTTTACCAAAAGTAGGTCAACATGACCTATATTTTGACTTTTGACCCCCAACATTGAAACATTTTGTCGAGGACATATTTCTTATACTTTTGTCTCCTGTAATTAATAAATTCTGTCATACAACTTGAGATAAATCTTGGGATGGCAAAGATTCATCTACCAAAAGTAGGTCATTGTGACCTAATTTTGACCTCTGACCTTGATTATCAAAACATTTTGCCGGGACATATCTCCCGTATTTTTCAACCTGCAGTTAAGAAATTTTAGTATGCAGATAGCCAGATACATCATGAGTATAGTTCACCAGAATTTGACAGTAAACAGTAACAGTAAAATTGTCTGGTGTCACTCCACAGTAATCTTCAAAGGACAGGTATCAGATTAGCGATTGGTCAGGTTTTATTAACCCGAGACCAATCAAACAACTAGCCGCTGCCTCAGTTTTGCTATGACATAGGCCTATTCCAGGGGTGCAGAGAACGAGGATGGGTGATTTAATTATCTGGGAGTTATTTTGAACCATGGGAATTTTGAATCATGCACCAATAATATTTTGTTTTCAGTTTTAATCTCACCAGTTAAGATCTTCCTTGATTTGTGGTTAAGCTTACAAAACTTGGGTGTCACCTTCTGAAACCTCTATTAAGGCGTTCACCCCTAAAGACACATTTGAACTCTTCCAGTTCAAAGGTTGGAATAGTTCATTATGAAATTTCAGGGGTGAATGAGTTAAGAGAGACCTCCCTCATTCCACATAACTAATGAGGAAGAAAGTGTCTGAAAGGTTTAGATCTGTAATATTTTTGCTTTGTTTATATTTCACTTATTTTATATACCTGGTATCAGAATAACTCAATAAAGCTTACTATTATATACATACGCTACATCTATTATACAACCGCTGCAACAGCTGGGGATCATTTGACCCCTTTAGCTATGACTTAGATGAGGGATTTCAAAGAGAGTTTGAGAAATTTTGGTCAAATTGACAGAGTCTCCCTCTTAATAAGGGGTGGTTGACAGCTATGCTTGATACATTCATAACTCCTGAAATGGCTTCAATTGCCATCAAAAGTTGCAATGCTAGATCCCTACTAGGGCTGCAACAATACATTAACCTGACGATACGATATGTATCTCGATACTGTGGTCACGATACGATATGTATCTCGATACTGTGGTCATGATACGATATGTATCTCGATGCTGTGGTCACGATACGATACGTATCACGATGCATGTAGTAACAACTAGTAGAAGCAACGAGAAAAGATATGTTGCAAATTTTAATGGCAATATTACAACTGGAAACTGACTTTGTCCAAAATGGACAGACTTTAAAGTTTAACACAATTCGTGCCTTTTGACATTAATGCTGAGCTGGAGCTGTCACTCCCCATGTTGGAATCGATGTGAGAAGACTAAATTCAGAAATGACAAAATCCAGAAAATATCGTAGCTGTATAGTAACCTCCCAGAAAATATTGTGTATCGTACCGTATTCAAAATATCGCGATATTTCGTTGCAGCCCTAATCCCCACCATAATGATTCTATGACATTGCATTGATTATAGTTCTTCAGTGTATTTATTGATGCAAGGAATGGTCACAATATTCTTCTTCAACGTGTATGTGTGTGTAGTAAAATTCTGGTGATTTTTCAGGGCCTGGCCACACTATGGAAAGGTATAGGAAGTGTGTTTCTTGCTAAGGGAATCTTCATGGTCAGCGAAACGGTCATCAGTGAGGTCACACCTCTACCTAAGTAAGTAGGGCAGCTTTAAAACTCTGTTCTTATGTATAAATAAAATAGAACAAATATGGATGAAATAACAAATTGTTATCAATTCCCAAGCTGACATTTAGAAGCAAATACATTCTTACAAATTCATAATTCTGTTTCAGAGAAGTTTCGAAACACAGTCCACTAAAGAAACACTGTCAACACTTGCTCCTGAAAGGGTAAGCTTTGGTGCTACGTGATCCCTGTCTATGTCTTTAATGACAAAAGTATGCTGCTAAGTTAAATAAAGTAAGGGTGCATGATCAGGTGGTGCAGTGGATAGCACACTGGCCTTTAACCAAGGCGGCCAGGGTTCGATTCCCCGATAGGACATGAAAAAGTATGGGGTCAACTGCCCGACCATGTGGGTTTTCTCTGGGTACTCCGGTTTCCTCCCACATTAAGACCCCCCTCTCGCTAACATCCAGGCCTTCAAGTGTGAATAATATAAGTTGTAAAACCTTGTTTCATAATTGTTGTGAAATAAATTAATTTTATATTTAAGTTAAATTTAAAAGATTTCCCCAAGCTATATATAATCTAAACTTATAAAAATGAAAGTGAAACATTTAACTGATGCTTATTATGTACCAGTGGTTGTTCATTTTCCTTTGCAATTTCCCAATCTAAGCCTGGGCTTCTCAATTCTTTCATAAGTTATACTATTCGTAAAATTTTCTCTTTTGGAACATCCCCACCCCCATCCTCGTCCCCGTTTGGAGTTGGACATATATCATCTCTGGTTGCTTTGTCCAAAAAAATATATTTATGACTTCCTTCAAGGTCAAAGGTCAAGTTCAATTTCTAAAATTCATGACAGCATTAACATACTTGCCAACATTTTAAAATCTAATGTGTGTATCTACACCCTGGGGAAAAATAACACTTTTAAATGGCATCTTTTGAGCTGGTTTTCAGATGAAATCATCAGATCTTAGAAAATAGAAACAGTTTAGCAGATTTTTCACTGGTTGAAAACACTCAATTTTAGCGTTCAGAATCGGGAGTCTCCCCCCAAAATAGGGAGAATTGGCAAGTATGGCATTGAACAATTATCTAAAGATAACACGGGTACAAATTTAATCTCAGAGTTTTTTCTGCAGTATTCAATATGATCACAAAGATCATGATATCAGAGAAAATGGGGGGTGGGGAATAATACATATATATAAGGAATAACTTAAAAAACGTCATTGATATTACGATTGATTGACAGTCTTTCTGTCCTTTTCAGACTGTCATATATGATCGCCACACCCTTCCTGGCAGCCAGCCTACTGGAAACTGTACAGGTAAGTTATACCTTGACAAGGACACAGTTTTCTTTGATTAAAAATTTTGATTTTTAGCCCTCCATCTTCAAATTTGCAACATGGGACTGGGTACCTGAAAGTAAATTGAGGAGCAAAGAAGGTAAAAGATCATCTTTTGTAGATCTGATAACGATTCTTTCATGATGGGTGTCATTAAAGATCCTTCTAGGATCTCTTATTTATAGGTAATTGGGCTCATATTTATAATTATCTGGATTTCACATTATCCTTGCCTTCGTTCACAGGCAATATGAAATTTACATAGGCAAGATATAGGTCCATGTTACATGCGCAAGCAATAATCGTCGTGTTTTTTATCGTTTGCACACCGTGCGCACATAGCACGCATCGTGTTACGTTGTGCAATCCAACAACTACCTATCTGGATTTCACATTACCCTTGCCTTCTTACACAGTCAATGTGAAACCTACACAGGTAATATAGGTCCATGTTACATGTAAAATATTGTCAGAACCATAATACGGTGTACATATCACTTGGAACTGTTGCTGTGTATTTACTTCTACCATTTTCCTGGCTGCAATGAAACCAAAAATATAAGTAGTTGTCACAGAAATCTTTTCATTTGATTCTGACCTCTTCGGGCACAACAATGAGCTTGTTTTCTGCTCATTCTTATAGGCTGATGTGTCGAGTGAGCGACCAGGAACATTTGACTGTCTGAAGGAAGGCGTGGCGCGTGTCATGGGGTGGTGGACGCCACAAACCACTCACCTCCTGCCTGTCTGGAAACTTGTCCTGCCAACAGCCATCATAGGAGTCACATCCTATACAATCACACAGCTGGCCAAGTATACAGTCATCTCCACCATCAAACTGGAAGAACAGGAATTAAGGGTGTGTACTTGGTCCATAGATCTAACTTTGCTTCAAAACCTCTGACAAAAGCTTTAGCTATGTACTGTATCACTTCATCTTTGTGAGAAAATTCTTTTTTGAGTTAATTCAAGAGGAGTTTGGTTTGTTTGTATTATTGCCCCGAGTGTTCGGAGAAAAACTGTTGACCTGTAGCCAATATCTGGCAACTGCCTCATGTAGGCCTCAAACCTGAGACCCAGTGGTGGAGGCCAAGTGATCGTAGACAGTCAGACACCTTAACCACTCGGCCACTACAGAATGGGAAGGGTATGAGTAACACTATTACGACTGAAAGATAGATGAAAGGAGCTGCCAGGTGGCAGAGTGGTTCAGGTGTACAGCCATTTATGTTTATTTTTACCTGGTAGTCACCAGGTACAGGCCACAGGTCAATGGTTTTTCTCTGGGCAATCCCATTTTCCTCCACCACGAAAACCTGGCACGTCCTTAAATAACTTTAGCTGTAAATAGTAAAAAAAAAAAACAACAGTCGGCCCATTCTTCCAATTGATTTAGACTCATACTTCCTCTAAATCTATATAGAGCATGTGGCATATATAATTCTAGTTTGATTAAAACTAATTCAATCCCAAAATTATAGAGTGCTCTGAAATTTTCTGCTCAAGTTGTGAATTTGATATTTGAATTTTTTGTACTCAGTCTATATTTCCTCTTCCCTAAAAACTGAATGGTAATAAACAGCGGCTTTTGATTTGTGGTTTAGGCTAACTCTTCGCCGGTGGACGGACACACTACTGCCAAGAAGATGTACGAGACATTTTTCACAGAAATGCTTGCCAGCTTCACCGGAAACCTGCTGGCAGACATGATGACTTATCCGATGGAGACTGTGATACACCGACTGTATCTACAAGGTACGCGGACTATTATAGACAATACTGACACTGGTATGGACGTCATCCCCATCAGCACGCGCTACGAGGGTGTTATCGACTGTTTTCGAGACATCGTGATCGAGGAAGGATTTTCTGGACTTTACAAAGGTTTTGGAGCTGTGGTCCTTCAGTTTGCATTACATGCAGCTATTCTACGTACAGCAAAGTTTCTTTTCGAGAAAATATCTCAGGAGTTCGGCACTTCTCGACATTCTTCAAGCACACATCCTTCAACAATGGTGAGTTCAAATTTAAAGTGCACGAAAGGATGTAGAAAATTCTTGACGCATTTAATCTCTGTTAATGATATACATGTGTTACAATGCAAAAATAACTTGGTATACAATATTCATTAATGAATGTTTTAATTCTTTATTTGTTTAACGAGGAATACGAACAGCCCAAGGGCTACTAGTCGCTTTCCTTTAATAAATTTCCTTGTAGAAATCATAAAACTTTACCCTATGTATATAACACACGTTTACTATGAAAACTTCACTGATGAAGATACATGTAATAATGTAAGACTCTACCCAATTTGATGTTTTTGATATGAAAATTTTAACGTATGTGTGTTATTTGATATTAAAATTAACCCTATAGCGTGTTTAATATTAATCCTTTCACCACTGTAGACCATAATGGACTCATCCATAGCAATGCATGGTAGAGTCTACTAAAGTTACATAGGGGTGAAAGGATTAAAGTGTGTATGAGATGTCCTGATGTAATTTATAATTTGACAAGTGTCATGCAATTGTTCATTAGATTGTGTAAGAAATGTTACTTGGGTATCATGCAATGCACAACAGTTTGGATTACAACTAATATAACGTTAAATCCTCAATTTCCTCTTCCATGAAATACCTTAAAGTGCCTTTGACTTTTCGAGGTGGAGGGAACAGAAATAAAGTCTGTAACTTGAGGCTCCCCATACCACTGCCAAAAACTGAAACTATGCATTGGAAACTTTTCCCAGCATGACTGTTGTTTTGATAAATCTGATAAGAAATCCATACTTTTATAAAAAAAAATTAAAAAGATGAAATAAATAAGATATATCAGCATTCTAATTGTAAAAATTAAGCAGGGTCTAGATCGGAATTTGAACCGTTGACCTCAGATTGTTATACTGTTGCTGTAACTGACTGAGCTACCTGGTCAGCGGAAACATTACTGTCCAACTGTGTTACTGTTATACCCAGAATGACATTAAGGGGAGGTTACTGTATATACATAAAGTACGAGCGCGGTGTGACAGAGATCCTTAAAACAGATTTTGTATTGACTGCACTGTAGACTATTGGGCACTTTCCATAGATTATAGTGCATTCCAGGTTGTTGGTTCACTATATCTTTAACATCAAGGTAATAGGTCATCACAGATTTGCATTTTTCTTGCTTTCTGCTATTTTGGGAAATGGGTTCATTGAAAAATACGTTATTTTCAGTTTATCTGTTTTTCTATTCCTCGCACATTGTTTTCCAGATGAAAATTCACGAAAACCAGAACAGATTTTAATTAAACTTGATTTGAAAACTCAAATTTAAGCTGGAAAGAGAAAATGTTCTGAAAATGCTCAGTGAGATCATGGACAGTTTTTCAATTCTTAAATTGGTGGTGAAAGTGTGGAATGTGAATTTTGTTCCTGTGAATCATTGACTTTTTTCCCAGTAGTTCTCATATGAATAGTTTAAAGTTTACGTCATTTTCATTAACAACACAACACCATGATCTATCGGAACAAACTATTATATATTGTTTTTATTATCCTGACCCAGGGTCAAGGTCAGTAGAGGTCAGAGATCAAATCACTATCTGTATTTATTTTTTGGATTTAAGTAATTTTTTCTTCACAGAACAATTTTGGTTAAAATAATTTTCTTGTTCTCTTTCTTTCTTTACCTTTTTATAAAGTGCTATGTCAGTTACAATAGATTTGAACTATGGGGAAATTGACTTGTGTTCAGAATAAGGTTGTTGGAAAATTATTTTACGATATATGTCATGTCTGTAAATCATCTTTCATGTCAGCTAAGCTAGTAGATTGTCTTACAATAGCAGCAAAGTTTAAACTGTCAGCAGCTTAGCCATGTTAATAAACGGTTTTATGTTGTAAGTGATGTCGGTAAAAGTCTTAAATTATCAGCAGCTTAAGTTGTCTACAGTATATTAGTAAATTGATGTAAGCTAAAAGCAGCTCATGATCAGCCACATTGACAAGTCCTCATTATTGTCACAGTCAGCCATGTTGGTAAATAATCTGAAATTATCAGCCATGTTGTTAAAACGTCTTACAGTGACAGCTTCAGACATACTTCAAAACTTACGACCACTGTTAATAGAGAGATCGTCCCATACCGACCTCAGATCTTTGTACTTGGAACAAAAGATTGTGAAAAGCCCAACAGACACCGGAAAAGGGGGCTCAGCCAAACCCTCGGACTCCAAACAGGGGTCCAAGAATATTGAGATCATCGCTGATGAGGGAGTAGGAATCCTTGCTCATATGTCAGCAGCCATTGTAGATGATGAGTGTCACTTGGTGCAGGGCGATATACAGCAAGCCAATCAAGGCTCAGAGAATGACTCGGCTTGTGAAGCTGATCAGAACGTCAAGACAACCTGCCAGGGAGCCAATCAGAATGAAGAGACTATTTCTGTGACCACCACACAGAGCAGCTTAGCCTCCCAGACTGGCTCCATAGCAACCAACCAGAGTTGTGAGGAAAACGCCTCCTCAGAGGCCAATCAGATGTCGGAGTCGGAAGGTCAGTTGGGGTCAACAGATGGCACCACGTCCACAGATGGCACGGTGTCAACAGAACAGTCCAAAGGTTCACGCTTTTCTGCTTGCATGTTCCTTGTTGTCACATTTTTTATTTGTAACATCCACGTGAATACAGTGTACTCTGTCTAAACCAGACTCTGTCCAATCCAGATTTTTGTCTAAACCAGCCAAAGAATTTGATTTTGACATTGACAATGTTTGCCATATACACTCTACAATCCAGAACTCTCTGGGAACAGAACAAATTATGTGGTCCCATGGGTGTCTGGTTTTGAGAGTACACTGTATATGTATCTTGTACCCCAACTGTGCTTTCAGCATTAAATGTTTGTATACATGTAGTACAATTTTATTGATGTGTACACTTGTATTATGTTTTTATTATGATTTTATTGTTTTTAGTATTGTATGCCATGATTTTACATTTTATTATTTTATTGATGTATATTTTAATTTTATATATGTATGTTGTAATTTATTGACATTTTTTTCTGATATTAATTCTTCTTCTTTTGAACTTCATTACAGTATATTGCAATTGTATTTTACAAATTTGTGACCTTATTTTTTAGCTCAATGTCCATTTTAACAAGACATTCATGTGATGTCGTAAAATAATTCTCAGACAGATTCAAAGTTTGTGTACCTGCAAATGATACAAGTTGACTGGTCCAGAAACTGTCAAAGAATCCAGTATACCTTTGATCTCAGAGTAACGCTTTGATCTCAGAAAAGCTCTTTGATAATCTTCATATTACCCTCGCGATTGGTCAGTATCATAGTAGAGGCACCACTGTCTATGACCCTCGCGATTGGTCAGTATCATAGTAGAGGCCCCACTGTCTATTACCCTCGCGATTGGTCAGTATTTCACCTTTGGAACCAATCAAATAGCTAATCATGAGTCTTAGTTTCTTCTGTCTTACAGTATAATATGGAGTACATCTTAAAACCTCATTTTCAGATATTTACACATTTTAGAACTGAATTAATTTTGATATTATATTTGAGAAAAGGTAACTTCACTAAATTTGTTCCCGTCACTCTGAATTTTTCAGCGTATTTATTTGTCCTTTATTTTGATATTTAACCTTGACTATGGAACATTTGACGTAGCAGAAGCTTTAAGTGTAATTTGCTGTAGATCCTATGTGTATGAGAAACTTTTTTAATTATTTTTGTTGTGCATTTGAACAAAAAATTGTGTAGAAATAAATTACGTTAGTTTTGTTGGCATGATATTCCACTTTGTGTCACTGATAATGTTTTGGACTGTTTTCTATGTAATTTTCAATGTAATTTTCTAATGTGTTGTATAGTACTTTTCTTATCTTCTGACAGTACACTGTAATTCAACATGCAGTTCGTTTGTCACTTTGGAGAGTAAAACTATTGTCTACCAGAGCATATTTCTGCTGTTTAACTTTAACTCTATTTGCTCTCTGTAATAAAGATAAATGATCATGATGGTAAACATAAGTATACAGCTTACTAGGTATACAAAGATTTTCCTGTCCGGAGAGTGAAATTAACATGCATGAATATGTATTTTACTCTCATAGGGCAAATATTTTACTTGGTGAATATTTTTTTCAGCATACACTGTTTAAGGTTTTCTTTATAAAATTCATAAATTCATTCATTCAACTCACTTTGAAACACAATTGGAAAAAACTTGTGATAACAAAAATTAAAATGAATTATATATTTGACAGGGATTTATCCATCTTGAATAAAAACTAGTCAGTGTAGTATAAACTAAATTTTCATATTTGAAATTTCTTTGATACATTTTGTTTCTCTGTAATTTTTCAAGATTGTTTAAAACTGTTTATCAATGTAATGAATACTATTTGTCTAGATGAGGAGCTGGAGAGTGGCGAGGAAGTGGGGACCAGTGAGGGGGACCTCACACAGGAGATTACAGAGGAGGAAGATCAGGACGAGGAGGAACCCCCTGGGGAGCCCCTACAGAACAATGTAGACGAGGAACCGCGGGAACGAGTCAAAATCAAGGCTGATATTCATATAACTGACTCCACAGGTAAAAACTACTGTGGGGTATCTGTGAGGGTGATAGTGTCGAAGATCTAAATCTGTGAGGGTGATAGCGTGGTAGATCTAAATCTGTGAGGGTGATAGTGTCGTAGATCTAAACCTGTCTGTCAATCTAAGAGGGCAATCATTGATGGTGGAATTGTGGGAGAAATTTGTCAGAGTGATAGATTTGTAGATCTAAATCTGTGAGGGAAATAATGTGACAGAATCATTGGGGAAATGTATTCATGGTTATTTTGAGTAATGGAGGAATTCATTAAGAGTAATATTGTAGTGGAATTGCAGGAGAAAAGATTTCAGGAGAGAATTGTTTACAATGAAGTTAAAGGAGGAATCAAAGCAGGTAACATGGTGGTTGATTAAGGAGATACCTTTCACGGAAAACGTTACGGATTGGGGGAAAACACTGGTGGAATTACGACAGAATGAGGGTAATGTTGTAGTTGAATTACAGGAGAAATTTTTCGAAGGAAATATTGAAGTAAAATGTGTTGTTAAAACCTGTAAGGATAATATAATATTGGGCTGGATTGGACAAGTAATATCTGAAGAAAATATCATGGGGAGATTTATGGAGGAATTTCACAAAAGTTAATAACATTTGTGAATTCAGAGAAACATTTTGTGTTATGCAGGTGTAGGGAAACTATATTGATATTGTAGTGGAATAATGGCAGAAACCTGATGGTAGAGAATTTTATTATGAAATTATTCAAGAGGTTGATATTACAGAAACAAATTCTGCAGGCAGAAGTATTAGATTTGACAGCTTTATAAAGAATTATTTTGCTTCTGCTCTGAACCATGTATTGCTTTAATTTTGATCATGTCAATGAATCAATGATATCTTAATCTGCTGCTTAATTAACCCTTTCAACACTGTAGACCATAATGGACTCATCCATATCAATGCATGGTAGAGTCTACTTGAGTTACATAGGGGTGAAAGGGTTAAAATTGTTCTAATGACAGGAAGTAGGATAGCATTGAGCAGATTTATAATAGCAAGATGACAAACCCAGTATCCATAACTGTAGTGTATTCATAAATAAGTGAACCCTGTTAAATACATTCTTGTACAAATTATAATTTAAGTATAATAAGTGGTGATATGTATTAAATCTGCTATACCATCCTGGTATGAAAAACTTTTTAATGTTAACTGGGGCCTGTTCATTTATGCAGATCAACCGGTTTGTCTATCTTTAAATGAAATATTTCAGGGGCAAAACCTGATGGACCTGTAAATGTTAATGCAGGCCTTTGAATCTTTTCCAAGACTTGTCAGAAAACAACATCAAATCTTAAGGTCCATCCCTATTTCATAAACGAACAACTCTCATCCAATTAGTAGAGCTGTTTTTGAGGACGTGATAAACACAAACGGCCCTGTAGATATACGTTACATATATAAAACTGTTCATATTTCTCCTACAGCTGACAGAGTTATCTTCCCATTTTAGCCATGCAGACATTTTTCAGGCTCACCATGTCGGTAGAGATATACTCACGTCCTATGATATCGTAGGTTCTATGGTATCACTTTACCAGATGTGTATGAGTAGAGATTTCTGATGTTCCGAAATGGCTATATTCGTGACATTTCTCACTCACCCCTCAGGTTTATGAATCAATCTCAATCCCACAAAAGTAATTTTATTCTATTTTTGCGAGGCTTATTTTCATTTTCTAAAAAAAAAGAAAAATGTTGTCTTACTTCTAGCAATATTGAAAGCAATTTAAATGACTAATTTCATAGAACTAGTAGATAATTTTTATCAACTCAAAGACAAAATAATTACGATCAAAATGTATTTGTCAGATATATATACCATGCTTAGTTTGTAGTGAGTATCATATGAAAATGGTACTCAAGCTTTTTGAACACAATCTTACGTATAAGTGACAGAGATTTTCCAGGTAATACTGTTTCTTTGTAGATAAGCTCTGAGGCAATTTTAGTGCTTGTAAACTTATTTAGAGCTAGTAAAACTACTCTATATGAAGTAGAAAACTTGTATCTATATGTATAAGTAAACATTTTATTCTGCTGCTTTAAAGAAGTTAGCTATACTAAGTAGACATCTTTGCTTTTTCACTTTCAGAAGTTCCTAAGACAACTCAAACTGGTAATTCTTTTAAAACAAAATGCACTAAATGGGCGACTCCTTGCAAAGTTTGCATCCACCCAATGCATTATATTGCCTCCCTTTGCTTTGTACCAAAATCAATGTTGTTGCTGATTGGTCAAACTCTTTGGTGTCATGTGACTATTTGCATGTGGTTTTCATGGTTGATTCTCTTTTCAGGTTATATTTTTGTTGCCGAATGAATAAGATTTTGATTTCAGTTTGACCTATATTTTTCACCTGTAATTTGTGTCCACTGGTCTGTTTACCAGATTAAGCTGTGTGGTCAGCTGTTGTTTACTGTTGGCATCAGTTGTCATTCTATTGTATCTTCGGTTTCTTTCATGCCACTCTTTAGCTTCTTTTGTGTCATAAGTGTTTTAATTTAGTATATTTGAGACATTTACCTTTACAGGCCCTTTTCCATTCAATCTATCAAACGTGTGACTGTTGTGTGGCCCCTTTTCTTTGAATCCGGTGTACCCCTGCCAGGTGCAAGACCCTATATTTGATATTTCGTCCTTCACATGAAATTACTATTCAGAGTGTGTTCTGTACACATTATTGCTTCCATGAAGACGAAAGTGAAGTTGCAGTGACAATTTTCTGATATACAGTGCATTTTGATTGCATTATATAATATAATGTTGGTGTTCTAATTAGCTATTTAAAATTTCCAAACAGGAAGAAGAGTATGATATAAATGCTAACAAATACTGAAAAACTTCAGGAACCCAACTTTAATTTATCTATTACAAATCAAAGCTGTGTTGTCATAATTGCCCTGAAGTGGCTGTAAAGTTTACTACATTTAGTGTTATTTAATTATTGACAACATATAAAGACAATCGAAAAAAGTTCAATCCTATCAAATGTTTTCTATGATTTTGACTATATGATTAAAATAAATTATTGTTTGTAACATTTTCACATATTTGATGAAACTAAAATGCATGATTGTGTGCCCTTGATCTTTGACCTTTAGTTATATATGGTAGTTGACCTTTACCTTAATTAGACATGCATGTTGACAACGGAATCTTTAATCCTTGAACATGGGTGTGATGGTTATTGGCTTTGACCTTTCACTTTCTGCTTTCTTTTTGTTTGAACTTAAGCTTGTGGTTAGATGACCCTGACCTGAAGCTGATTGTAAGGTGACCTTTACCCTTGACCTTACCGTCTGCATGTCATCAGTAGATAGTATGCCATAGTGCATGTTACTAAAATCGATCAAAAATAAAAAAAATAAAATCATAAGTTAAGAATTTTTGAAAAAGAAAAAGCTCTGCCTTTATCCCCCATAATAGTGACCATAGTTACCATTTCCAGTATCCATGGTTTCCAACTCTGTACTGTCCATACCATCCTCATAGTAAGCTAACCCTCCTCTCACCAGTTGTGACATTTGGTATTGTGCTAATAATGTCCAGCATATTCTCTAAGCTTTACCTTGAATCCTCTGTCTTCTTATGACCCTGGCTTTTCCGAGGACTATGAATCCATAAAATTTAGCTTTTTCCTTTATATGCCAGCCTTCATCAGTCTATTATATTGCTTCGACCAGTAGCTTTAGAAGAGCTGTAAATGAGATTGTGAATCAGCATTGGCTTTTGTTTGTCTTGTATTATGTCACATATTCAATACAAAAGAATATGAGTAACTTAATATTTAGAATAACACACATTGAGTTTGTGTTAGAAACACAAAGATTGCCAGTAACTGTTTTCATCTTTGTACTGTTTTCAATAAGGTGTTCCTCTGGGACTGTTGATAATTTTCTCCTGTAGTTACCTCCCTTGTCACAGAAATCATTGCAGTGATACTAAATGTGCCTGCCATAGCCTTATTTTAGCTTACCTCCAATCCTGTTACATATATCGACCCTGTCTTATGTTCCCACATCTCTCCCATCCAATCCCGGTAATTTGTCTACGGTATCTTTTATTCCCACCCACATCTGTCCAACATTATACTGTATCTTGTATTTCCACGTCCGATTCTGCAATCCTGGTATATCTGTTCTACAGTACACTTCGTATATGCGCTGCAGCGTATTGCCAGAGTTCTTTGACTGAATTGCCCAGGTTCCTTTGTATGGAACTTTTAAAGCCACATTGTCCATCTGAATATCGCTCATATACAAAATATACAACAAAACGTACAGCTGATCATTTAGCTAGCCATCATTTCATCATATATAAATATACTCAACATATTCTGCTAGATAATAGTTACCATATTTTTGTCATTTTCGAAGATTAATTATTAGTTGTCACTTGATATGGAATAAAATGTTATTTAAAGTTAACTCCTGGTTTAAAACTGTATTCACTGACATGTATACATTGATTTAGGCAGAGGTTAAAACCTAACTGATTAGAAAAAGTGTTGAACCAGTTTAAAATAAAATCCCAGTTGACAAATTTCATTTACGTAGATTAAGGGATAGTGAAAAATGTCTTGTGTGGAAATGGTTGTATTGTGATTCTTTAACTTAAACTAATTTTGACCCTAATTTATTCAATGCTAATAACGGAGCATTTCCACACCACAAAAAAATACGATAATGATGACATTTGAAAGCAAATAAAAAGATAAATTGTTTAACACACACAGGACATGTTACATGATAAAGAGTCCTTCTGTTGTATGTAATTAATGATTTTTGTGGATTAACGATCTCAGTTTATTTTTTCTTTAATCGTTAATTTGGATCAAAAATATATTAACTCAAATTTGTGGGCTGCTTTCGAGTTTATTAATGCGCTAATTTAAAAAAGGGAAATTCTAAATTGCTGAGTGCTGTTTGATTTAATAAATGTTACATTGATTGCTGAAATAAACACCAAAGGATTGCTGCAGTCTAGCGCCAAAAGAATTTAACATTCTAACATGTTTTAAATATGATGGATAAGCTCCCACAAAATAACTGATGCTGTGTTGAAGTTTTTTCCCATAAAAAAGTGCTTCTTCAAGGTAATTTGGTGAATATTTAAGCAGCCTTACTTAGTCTTTTGAACATCAACTTACCGTTACATATTTTTTTTTTTAAATTAAACACTAACATGTATTTTTTCCGTCTTACTTTTCCTTTCCTTCTCTAGTCTATTTTAAATAGGGGTACAGGTAAACTACCTAAAATTCAGACACTAATAAGTTGGTGTATTCTTCCTTTCCATTTTTTCTTTCATAACCTAGTGTACCAGGGATGCAGGTAAAATACCTGTATTTAACATACTCATGTAATCAGATTACTAAAACGGCTTTAAAAAAAAGAAAATCGTTATAAAAATCAAATACCTGAATCTTAGACTTTTTCAACATTCAGATGTGCCAGTTTCAGGGGACAATATGGCTTTAAGAAGAAGCATGCAAAGCAGCTTGCAAATGACATGGCTCGGTCAGTATAATAATAGTGATGGACGATGGTCAGCATATATTGACTGTTACCTCACACGTGATGGTAAAAATTTCGCAATAAAATATCCAATTTTTTTGTTCTTTTCTCTTTCTCGAAAACATCAAAATGATTAGTATGTGGTTTCAATTCTTAAAAGAAACTTTGAAAAAAAGTATGTTTACTATCAAGATGTTAGCTACAGTAATAATTTAATATTTGATATTTCTAAGAATTGAGATGATTTAATGTATGGCATGGCAATATTGGCAATACAGATGCACCATATACAATTTGCACTGCTTTCTGCATCAGATGTGTGATTTCACTTTACCCTTTTGAAAAATGTATGAACTGTTTTGTTTCTGATTTTGAATTTGGAAATTTCTGTGTGGTAAAGTATGATATTTTAGATTGTTTGTTGGGTAAACTATTTGGATATTTTGGTATGTATTTCCTCTGTGGTGTTACCTGTGTTTGATAAGCATGCTGTTACCTTTGGTTTACCTGTGTCGATACCCATGTGTTATTGATATGCTGATGTTGTAGACGAAGACGACGACGAAGACTCCGAGTCTGTTGACCAGTCTAGTACCGACCTTAACAGAACTGCTGACTCAGCAGATGTAGGAGAGGAGGTTGAGGAAAAGGGAGATGAGGAAGCTACAGAGGACAAGGAGACCACAGACAAGGTGGTGGAAGGAGCAGAGGATGAGAAAGAAGATGAAGTAGAAGACAAGAAAGAAGAAGAGCAGGAAGATGAAAAAGAAGAGGAAAAAAGTGAAGAGGAAACTGCAACTGAACAAAAAGTGGAAGACAAACCTGAGGATGAGCAAGAGGAGAAAGAGGAAGCTGAAGGAGGGAGTGACCCAGAAAGCACACCCCAGGGAAGTGAGGCTACACAGGAGGAGGGCAAAGGTAAGGGAGCGATAACTCAAAGTACACATCAAGGGAATGGGGCTACAGAGGGAAGGGGCAAAGGTAAGGGAGAGATAACTCAAAGTACACATCAAGGGAATGGGGCTACAGAGGGAAGGGGGCAAAGGTAAGGGAGAGATAACTCAAAGTACACATCAAGGGAATGGGGCTACAGAGGGAAGGAGGCAAGGGTAAGGGAGCGATAACTCAAAGTACACATCAAGGGAATGGGGCTACAGAGGGAAGGGGCAAAGATGAAGGAGTGATGTAAAGAGCACAGCTTAGTCAAGTGAGGCTATGCAGCTAGAGGGCAAAGGTATGGGAGGATGTGATCCAGAATGTTCATCAAAGGAATGAGGCTACAGAAGATGGGGGCAAAGGTAAGGAAGAGAGTGATCCAGAGAGCACATACACCCTAGAGAAGTGTGGCTACACAGGAGGAGGGTAAATGATTGGAGTATTTGGAGACTACACAGTATGAGGACTAAGATGGGATTGCAAATATTAATCTTAATAAGGTGAAAAAGATAATATACTCTAGTTCAGGATGGACAATAGATGTTTTTCTTAAGCTATATATTGACTGATTCATTGTAAACGCGAGATTGAGATAAGCATTTTAAACACATGGACATACTTGATTTATTACCGTAGACAGATCTTTCTGCTAGTGTAGTCATAGCATACATACTTTGTGAACATTTAGTCTTTCATTTACCCAAATCTCTGTATTGGATACAGCAATACTGCGATGCATACTTCACAATATCAAAATTATAAAGTCAGCACTGCTCAATCAGCTAGCATTGTGCAAAACAAACGTTAAAGATAGGTATAAGCATCCTAACGGATGCCAGGTGTACCTCTAAATATGTGAAATCCTTTATTGAATACTTACCTTGATGGTTTAAGGAGAAAGGCCTGAATCAGAGGGTCAGGAAGCTGAGGAGGTGCAACAGAAGAGTTCTGATGCTCCAGAGGAATCTCAACCAGTGGCGACAAGTCAGCGTGTGGATGATCCTCAGAGCAAGCCAGACAATTTACCGATCTCAGCCATTACGGTGGACGTCCACAGTGACCGGCAGCAGAAACCGCAGTTAGATAAGCTAGACCTTGAAGCAGCGCACATGCCCGTGCCTGTAGACAACCTACCCTCTCTTTCTGGGGAGGGGGGGTCGTTGACAGAACGGCTGGAGCGGGCACTGGGGCCAGTTGCACCACTGCTCAGGGAGATTTTCGTGGATTTTGCTCCATTCCTGTCAAAAACACTGATAGGGTCACATGGACAAGAACTTCTTATTGGAGGTATGTGTTACTATATATCATCAGTAAAAGATATTAACAATTTGCTTATCAGAAAATCAGAAACCAAACCTGTTTATTTGCTTCCGAATTGTAAGTTATATGTCATTGAAATATTTTTGTATTGTTACCGTTTTGTGATCCACAAAGATCTTCTTGTCTAGAAATAGATAGGCCTAAAAATGCTTTGTGATCAGCACTAACTGTCCACTGTTAACCTTGACTGTCAGGCCTGGTGACCTTGAAGCAGAGTACATCAGTGGTGGAGTTGGTCATGCTGTTGTGTTCCCAGGAATGGCAGAACTCATTACAGAAACATGCCGGTCTAGCATTTATAGAACTAGTCAACGAAGGAAGGTAAGTCATTACAAAATGACAGAAAAGAAGATGTATTACAGGTACAATTTGCAGAACTTTGGAGGTCTTTCAATACTTCAAATATAGTGATTATACAGTTCCATGGAGTCCAATTTCTTGATTCTGCAACATTTTAAAAAGTGTTTCTCTACATTGGCATTGTATGACCTTAATGGCAATCAAAACCTTAACAAAAAAAACCCACATCGATTATTCTTCATTCTGCTCTAAACTCATGATTGCTCGTTTCTCAGATTGTTAGCCCATGCCACGAGGGACCATATTGTACGTGTGGCAAACGAGGCAGAATTTATCCTCAACAGAATGAGGGCCGAGGATGTTCAGAAACATGCAGAGTTTGAGGTAGGTAGTTTTGAAACAGGTTAACTGATGAGAGAAATATAAAATCTGATATAGGCGTTGTATATCATCAAGTGCCATGGTTTCTAGGAATCTTAGAATATGGGAAAAGGAGACCAGAGCATGTGGAATTAACAATATATAAATTGCTTCCTTCTCTGATCTCTCAGAGCCTGAATAAAGTTACCATTCTTTTCCTGGCATCTATGATCCCAGGACATGTTAAATTCACACTTTTGGGGTCTCTAAGAGCTCGAAGCATTCAAGTTCGTCCTCTTTTTCTTATCTCTAGGAGCGTTAAAAACATATACTATTTTGTCCTTTTCTTTTGATCATTGAAAGTCCAGAGCATGTAACATTCACGTTCTTACTTGAGTCTCTAGTTGCCCAGAGCATTCAATGTTCCGCCTCTTTTTCTGTTCTCTGGGATCGTCAAGAATCTCTGGGATCGTCAAGAACAGCTAAAATTCCCCATGTTCTTCAGATCTCTAGAAGCCCACAGTAGTAAAGTTCACGTTCTTTTTCAAGTCTTGAGTTTCTCAGGACATTCAGCGTTCCCCCTCTTTTCCTATTCTCTAGAAGCCCAAAGGACGCAAAAAATGTCTCCTCTTCCTTCTGATCGCTAGAAGCCCAGCTCATGTAAAATTCCTTTTTTGTTTCTAGTCTCTAGGAGCCCAGACCATGCTGGACAGAAAAGAGGAAGAAAAACTCTGTGACCATCTTATAAAATCTGCAAAGCGAAGAGATCATGTAGCGGCTGTGAAGCTAAGGGATAAAATACTCAACATACTGTCAAACAAGCATGGAGCTTGGGGAAACTCCTCCAAGAGGTAAATCTTACTTAAACAGCAACATGTTAGTGTAACCTTGTACTGAAAAAGGATGTCCTTAAGGATACCTGTATCTGGAATCCAAACCTACACTTCAGTTGTTATTCAGGGTGGACATTTTTCGCATTGGCAATAGTTCTGAAATCTATATTTCACATTTTTTTATAAATAAATATTCGCTGGTAGATATATTTTAGAGGTAATTTACTCAACGCGAGATACGAGAGCATTTCCACATCGTGAAAATTTGCCACTTTTGCAATAGTATATATGATAGGACTTTGACGTTATTCTTTTCAAGGTGTACTTTACATAGTAATGTTAAAGATATATGTTATTTCCCTGTATAAGGTTTGAATAAGAAAAACTTCCAAAATGTTATATGAACCTGAGCTTGTATTTCCCTGCAGGAGGTCAGAGCATTGGAAGTTGGATGTGTGGGAGGATGATTCCAGGAGACGGAGACGACTTATCAAGAATCCCAATGGGTCTTCGCATCCTGACGCCACACTAAAGGCTGCTATTGAGCATGGTAGGTCCGTCCTCAACACCCTGCAGAATTAAGAAACTAAAGCAGAACAATATTCAAACAGAAAGTCACAATGTTGTCATAATGGGAGTTAAATCTACTCTGTTGTATTTACTTTAGAAATGCTCAAGCGTAAAATGTACGTCAACGTTGTAAAAATAGTACAATGTTAAAACGTGAAGCAAGGCAAGAAGGGATGTGATATCTGTATGATGAGATATCGCTGTGTTCTTTCTATTCTATCTGTCAAAAATAAGTTGAAATACTTTTTTGAAAAATGTGTATTATGAAACAACTTTATCTATGTATAAGAAAATGGAGATTTTACACAATTCGGTGAATACGGTATGTAAAATTAAAGCTTTGTATGAAAAATCTAATTCCACAATAATTATCAACATTGTTTTGTTTAGGAGCGACGGAGGATGCCATCAATCAGGCCAGGGAAGCTTTCCACGCCCACCTATCTTCGACGACCAAGCGAGCACAACAGACGCCTGATTACACAGACGAGGAGCTACTCATGGAGGAGCGTGACTTTGAACAGGACTACGCAGGTATAGATAATTACTAATGCAAAATCATAAATACAGCTTTAAAGAACTAATATTTTGTAAATATATATATGGTCCGGTGACATTTAATCCCTGACGAAGGGCTAAGCCCGAAAGCTTGGAAAAGAGTGACTTAAAAGTTCGTTAATATTATTGCGTTCCCTATAGGAACATATGTTTATAGACAATTAGTAATATTCCTCAGTTCACAAGGAAAAAAGATAGACACCTCGTATGTCCGATTCATGCCTTGTGGCGTAAAACTAAGGATATGGAGTCGCAGTTTCTCACCAGAGCACACGTTTCTGACAGGGTATATATACAGAGCAAACTAGAGAGATCGTAGCAAAACGAAGAGTAGATAAAGAGAGAAAAGAAAGGATAAAAATTGTTGCAACATGTTGCTCTCTTTTCTGTTTCCAATCACAAACTACAATTATGTGTGGATTCCACTAAAGGTACCAGATGTGTATCGTTATGTTCTGGAGATGTAAACTCTCTGGAAATGAGTTTAAAACAAGTGACGTTTTGAATTTTGTTGCCAGGCCCTGTGGCACTGTCGACCACGTGCAAGTTGATAGCGCCGGGACTGATGGTTAACGGGACGATGGCCATAACGAAGACGGAGCTGTACTTCGAGATGGACGAAGACAACGAGGAGAACAAGAAAATGGACCCACAGGTTTGTACATGTCAGGTAGTCTATGTTATATGTTATTATGTTTACACCAAGGAAATGTAGGGAAATCGTTCATGTTGTACTAATCATCAAGTTTATTTTTCAGAGTTGTTTTATCTCTAGTGTTTTTTCAGGTTGTTTCACCAGGAACTTTCGAATGAACACATGTGATACACAACAGGGACATTTGTACAGGTATAAGTATGTAAAATATTTTGTATCACTTTTATATTTCGTCGACATGGCTGTGTAACCTCGGGCTGATACAGTTGCATTTGAAGGAACACTTTGCTAGCCTCCATGGATGCTACTGCAAGAGGTGGGTATGTACTGGTTGTGAGGGTCGTTGGCGTTCCTGCTGAGTTGTTCGAAAGGATCATCTACCGCACCAAAAAAGACGGTATAGTATCACTATCACTAACGGCAATATTTTGAATTGCAGGTATTTTTGTAACTATGTTTCAGGTTACAATTTCTGTAAGGTTACTGCGGAATGTGTGCACCAGGATCCCGTGGTAGTAACGAGTTGGTATTCGGTCTGAGAAGTCACGGCCGGATAGTTATGGATGTACACAGGTTTTACAGACACTACAGATATTTTGAATGTATTTGTACTTGAAATTTTCGCTTGGCGAAAATGCAAAAAAACAATAAAGATATAGACTTCGTGTTGTTTGTTGTATTTAAAGGGCATTTGTGTCATGTGTGCAGAAGGCAAACGTGCTTTTTTACCACCCATTTTGAGATGTAACCCCGTCTTGTGCATCTACTTTCAGGTCCTCGCAATGTATAGTTTACCTTGAATACGCATCTACTTAAAAATCAAAATATTTAGAATCTTGTTTAAAAAAGTCCTTACTGAACAGAATCAAATGATATCAAACTCTCTTTGACCCCCAATTAAGGACAATTTTGAAAATCATTTTATTTATTCATCTTTTCTTTCTGAAATTTTGAAATTAAACTTAAACATTGCCATCTTAGGATCTCATATTTTCGATTGATTGAACAAATAGCTAAAGACGTATGCAATAACATAGCTATATGTAGCTATATAGCTATATGCAATAACATATTAATAATAGGAATATAAAATGATAAACTTTCGAACATAAAGATTATGATTAAATGTAACCTAAATGTAACTGTAAATAGTCTGGAGAGATAGTGCGTGCAACTTGGATGGAAAACGCATTTGAGCTGTCGGTAAAGACTAAGAACTGAGTGTAACTTACACAAACATCAAACTGATTCACAGGGCAGGCAGCGGTAGACACAAGGGTGCTGATGACGATTGCGGTAAGTAAAACCATAGCAACGAGGTGACGTCTGTGACTTTCAAAAGTGTCGTCTCAAAGGTTATACTTACACTGGTAACAAAGTTTCATAATTGGCCTTGGTTGTTCTCTGGGTAACGTGAAGTGCTAGTCTGCTATGAAATATTTAACGATGATATCAAAAATAGAAATTCTCCACATCCTTATCACAATATTTGAACGAAAACGTGTTTTGGCGAATAAAGATTTTGAGAAGCATGACGAATATGTCGCAGGCGTCATCTGGTATCTGTGCTGTCGTCCTTTCTGGGTGCGGGAGGACGTCAGACAGAAACTTAAAATGAAGATATGCCACCTTGCACCACGGGCTTTATGTTCAAAAAGCTTGATAAAGGGTGACGTATCGCAACTTCCTTGATACAACACGGACACTTCCAACCCAGACCCTGGTTAAGACCTCCATTCTTTATAAAGTGTGAATTCCCGGTCAGGGTTCATTGTCATCGTATTTTATCTCTTACCGTTCTTTAAAGTTTATCCCAGAAGCCCCCCACCCCTCCCTTTGGAGAAAAAGTGAGGGTAATTAATTTGGGTGCGTTTGTCCGTGTCCTTTTTCCTCTAAGAATTGTTCAATTTCAACCAAATACGGCCTGCAAATACATATTTGCCACTTTCAGGCTAAGGTCGACGCGTGCATCTTGCGCTTTATTATTGAAGCTTACCAATTCTCATTGGTTTCTGTCTGCAAAAAGTCCGCCTGAAAGGTTTCTGATTGGTTTTCATTCAACAACTCCTAAAAATGGTTCGATTCGGGATGCATATTTAGTTGCATGTAGTCGATGTTTACGATTAAGTTACCAGCTTCAAAAATTCAAGCATATTTTAGTATTTTTATATCTAAGTAGCATTTTGTGTTAACAGATTAAATTTAATCACGTATTACGTATAGGTTTAGTTGTATATATTTTCACGAACAACTCGATATTTCGACCGATAAAATGTCGATTAAAACGTATGGCTTCATTAAATTCGCTATTATGATTGATTTAATTATGAGTATAACAGCATTGGCTTTATATTTTAAAATCTTTGCGGTTTCATTTAATTACATGAACGTCTGCAGTCGCTTCTAAATCACATTTTCCACGAGTAAAACTTCACCTCTGCCCTAGAAACCGAGATTCAAACCCACAAAATGTCTCGGCAAATTCCTATCGCTAAACAAAGTGCTACTAGTATATTGGATGAACTATGCGGACACTTGACTATTGTTCGTAGACACGTGTACATTGACTTTTTAACGATATGACGTTAACATTCAATTATTGCCTTGCAACCGCAGACCTGATGTGTAAATATTTTATAAAAGTACTAAATACATTGTAACTAGCCACGTGTAACACATTTCTCGGCGACAGCTATAGGGGTCGTGCACATGCTCGCGTCAGTGATAGGACTCCATGAATGTTTACTAACCGCACCGCAAAGCATTACTGAAAATGTATTCTTAATTAACAGGATGTGTAAAAATATTAAAATCAACAACAAATGATTAAATAAATCCTTATACTTGTATCAAATGTGTAGAATTATCAAGTGCGACCGTGAAATTTAATCCAGTTAGTGGTATGAAAATTAATGATTAGGAATATTTGATAAATCAATTTGCTGTTGACACACATCATTCACACAAGCAGGTGCTTGAAGAGGTGCTGTTAATCCTGGACAAAACTTTGCACAAGTTTTTGGACTTCAAGTTAATATTGAAAAATCCAGGCCATTAGGATTGAGGCTAGATAGAGTTGTAGGTAGTAGATTTTGCCTGATAGAAATCTATAGTGGAATCACAGTGAAAAGTTTAGGATTTTGGAAAAGATAATATATATAAGGACCATTATTTGGAAAAGGTAAAAGGCTATTTGTAATTTTTAATTTGATCGGTCTTTTAAGACGCCTGTCATATTTTGGAAAAGTAACTGATGGAAACGTTAGCACTACCTAAATAGAGTTGAGTAGACCGTGTCACACGGTGACTATACGGAGGGTGAGTTAACAATGCTACATAATCTATCTTTTTGTCATGCTCTTAAAACTTCATGGATCAAAAACGTACTATATCCCACCTTTTTCACCATGGAAGCCATTGTTGAAACTTATGGAGGAGACAAAGCGTTTAAGTTAAAAAAAATGTCTTCTAGAAATATCAAAATCATTCGATACATTTTGGAAAGAAATAATACGGATATTGACATCCCTCATTAATATAACAACCCCTACTTTTTTATTAAGTATTTGTTCTTAACCAATTTGGTATGATGCCTATATTAAAGTAAACAATAAGTCCTTTTTCTACAGAAGATGGCGTGATGAAGGTGTTTATTTCATTGGAGATTTGTTTGTCAATAATCGCCTTTTGTCATTAGAAGAATTCCAGTACATGTATATTGTGCATGCCAACGTTGTGGAATACTAACAGGTATTGGATATTATTGCAAGAAATTGAAAAAGTGTAATCAGAAAATTATGCAAGCAACATAGAACCTGAAAACTGTAAACTAAATACCTTCATTAATACACATTAAAAAGGGATAACACATCTATAATGTTGGACTGAAACAGTAAAAACTAAGCCAGCTAAAACTCAGTTAAAATGGCAGGAATTATTACAAATGGTTATTGGAAGGAATTCTATATTTTAACCGGTAGTATAACTTGAGAGAAAGTTACGAAATTTACTATTCGCAACGTTGCATGGAATTTTAAATGCTATCGCAAAAAAGCATGCAATGCAGAATAGTTGACTGTGAAATATGATTTATACAACCATACAATAAGAAAGCAACAATGTATATTAAACAAGTGGGATTTTACTGACACTATTCTTTCTCGTATGTAATGATGTTGCATGTAATAATCTTAAATGTGGTAATCAATTAAGGTAGGAAGGGTGAGTGAAAACAAATTCTGCACGAATGTTTTGTTAATGTGATAAAATAAAATGTGAATACAAAAAAACCCGCAAATGATGAAACAAACGGGAATCGTGTAGTTTTGTTTGTTTGGGACATTGAAGAGCATACAAAAACAAGGTAGTTTCATAACGTTGTGTCCGTTGGTTTCTTTTATCCGAATAAGGGTCATACAATTTGTTTTCCTTGTTAAAATAATTGGCATTAATATTATTGGTAAAAGTTCATCCCGTTGCACATATTTTATTAGCTCGCCTGTTCGAAGAACAGAGGGCTATAGTGATACCCCCGGCGTGAGCGTCAGCGTCAGCGTGAAAATGTTAAAAGTCTTATCTGCAAGTTATTTAGAAGCTTGTCATTAATTAAATATGTGTACTAGGATGCTGATATTTAGCATGGAAGTCCCTGTGGGGTATTATATTGATGTAGTGAAGTGAAAATTAAAAAATTATTTTGAATTTGTTTTACCTGTTTTGTACTTAATTTTTTAAGTACATTTACATCATCGTTATAGTTTTACCTGCAAGTTATTTAGAAGCTTGTCATTCATTAAATATGTGTACTAGGATGCTGATATTTGGCATGGAGG
>JAUMHH010001908.1:0-11530 GCA_032359455.1 Chlamys rubida
TCGATTTAGAACTGGCCCACTGCGGCGTATCCAGATGGCTTCCTTTATCTGCCGCTTGAACAGATTGCTCTCTCTGTTCAAAACTTTGGAGTTATCCCAGTCAATCACATGTTTTTTTTTGTGTGGCATGGTCTGTGATTGCCGATTCATTTATCTGGGACTCCGACTCTTTTCTTTCATATCTGGTGAATTTTCTACCTTCTTGGGTTTCTGTATCTTCCAAGGCGGACCCCAAATCGCCTTCCAGTTTCTCCAATATACGATGCGTCGAAGTTTTTGCATCCGATTTTGTATACGCGTTCTGCGACGTTTTCTTTAGGTGTTTTATCCTTAGGGTGTACTAGGATATTGCGAAGCGTCTTGAGGGGCTTCATGGCTGTTATTATGCCTTGGCCGCGATATATCCTCTGTATGGTTTCGGATATACCCTTTATATACGGGATGACCACTTGACCTTTGCTTTGTTCTTATCCTTGATTGGCCTTTTCTTGTTCTTTCCCTCACTTTGACACTGTTTTTGTGCCCGTTTTAGGGCCCATTCTAGATATGCACATGTTCTCATTGCCCTAGCGATGTGATTCTGCTCTTGTGATTTCTCCTGTTGTTCTGTTACTGTTGTATCATACTGTTGGGCAATGTGCGTACGACGCCTAACTTCTGGTGCAAAGGATGGTGAGATTTGAAGTTCAGGTATTGGTCCGTTTGGGTCTTTTTTTTTATATAAACCAATACATGTACCTTCACGGTTCCGTCTTCTTTCTTTACCAGTAGTGTGTCTAGGAAGAGCATTGTACCGTTGGTTTCCTCAACGACTCTCAAAGACTATCGCACATCTCTGACCAAGTATTAAACAAAAGCGTGGCTGAATCGAGTCATTTCGTACATATATAACAACTATTGTACATTCGCTTACAGCGTAGCCGAAATCGACATTGATTTTTGGACAACTCGTACACATTTTACACCGTTGTGTGCATACTCTTCACTGGTCATTTGTCTGATGAAGGTGATATCGTACATATCGTACTAGTCATCGAAACGTCACATAGAAAATGTTATTAGTTGTGTAAAAAGAACTTTTCGTTATCCATACTTACCAACCTGAAGAAAATGTTTAGAAATATATTGCGTATTTTGTTCATAATTTACTAGTGTTATATAGAAGCATGATTAATGATGGAAGTCAGTTTTTGACTCGTTTCTGACCGGGCCTCAAACTCGGGATCCCTGGCACTAAATCGTCTAGCACAGAAATAACTGCATCTCTGACCATTACACCATCGCTGTCTTCTTGGTGTTCCAATGGTGAACAGCCCAATGAACCCGGCATGATCATAATGAAAAGAATGTCTATTGATGATATGAGTACCTTGACTGCAATGCAAAGTTTAATACATCGATACGAATTGCAACAAAGAAACAGAACTCTTTCTCAGGAGGACGAGTGATTTTATAAAGCATAATAATGTTTTGTAAATTTGCGAAGACCAAACAAATATTTCATGTGCAATTTTGTCAAATTTGTTGGATGTGGTCATTAAAGTCCCTCAAGATATATCTTTGTTTCGGATTACAATGAATGGACTTCTATGTTGTCTTTGGTATTATTATTATTACAGTTATTGGTGTGTAGAATGTATAATCATACTAAACATATAAGAATAAATATTAGCTCGCCTCTTGAACTTTGACACTTTATTAAGTGTTCTCAATATGATGGATGTGAGAAGGACAGATCCCATGTGATCTCTTGAATCACAATAGAGTACTGATCCAAACACAGAGTTTACCAAACAACTGGAAACCGGTCTTACAAGTTCGCTTTGACTTCAGAGTTTAGGAAGAGGGAGACTAGAATCACGAATGGCACTTTCTTCATAACTTTTTCTTAAACGCTATTATTCATAATAACTATGTTGTTGGGCACGAAAGCAATAGAGCAACTGTACATGTTATCTTATTTTTAGACATGCATCCAAACTTCAGTTATATCAGACCAGAGTAATCAAACGTATCTGAAAACCGGTACTTACTTTTTGATATACAACTAATAAGTGTACTTTGCTACCTGGTTGAGGAAAACACTTGAATTGTGTCTGTCATATTCATCTATGGAGCAATAGAAAATTATTTCAATAAATGGATGCACATAAAAATATATATTCTTTTACAGTTTTGATTGATATTTTGGTTCATTTAATTGGATGAATTATCAACCCTTGACATACACCTAACATAGTTAATTGGTCAGAGGTCCTTATATATGTGAAAAGAATTGGATTTATACATATAGTATATTTGCCTCCTACATGTTGTTCAGTAGGTTTTAGTTTTCACATTCAATACCTGGCACTTGGACATTAATTGTAGTATCTGGATACTTACATAATTAACTTTAAATTAAATTTACTTGCTTACTAGACAACTTCTATTTACAGTGTTAAAGGATGTATACCATTTCGTAGTCTTTAAAACTGTCTTAGAAGTACAAAACTAGTACATGTAATGTTTGTATAGCTGAACTATAGCTTGCCTATCAGCAAGTACATTCTACTTACATGTATACGGATCTCTACCAAAATAAATATATTACTTGTAAGTCAGGGGGTGGTAATTTATCCAATTATGTTAGCCAAAATATAAATCAAAACCTTAGAAGAATATAATACTTGTATGTGTATACATTTATTTCAAATATATTTATTCCACTGTAGACTGTTCTGAACTTCCACAAAAAATATATCAAAAAGTAAATAAAAATGTATTGTGATCGGGGTCTAATATACAATAAATCTGAAAGTCTAATGCATGTCTAGATAAATGATAACACTTGTTATGTGGCCTTCGTGCTCAACAAAATAGTAATTATGAATAAAAGTGTTAAAAAAGGTAAGAAGAAAGTGTCCCCCCCTCCCCATCCAACAAAGAGACCATTTGTGATTTTGGTCCCCCTCTTTACCCACTCATATCGCCAAATGGTCTCCAAGCTGACCTTAGTTTCTTGTCGTATCATAGCCACCAGGAGCCCAAATCGGCACCCCCCCCCTTTTATAGTAAATATATATATTTATATTCATAGTCATAGAAAACTTGATCTTTGACCTTCGGAAATGAAAATCAATCCTTAGCAAGCACGTTTGGTAACAAAGCAGTGTATGGAATTTACGTTTTACCTGTCTCATAAACCTTTCACACCTATTGTATAGAAGGCTATTTTCTATTCATAGTAACAGTAACCTTGATTTTAGACCTATGGACTTGAAAATCAATCACAAGTAAACACTTTTGGTGATGACGCACTGTATAGAGTATTGGAGATTTGGCCCACAGAACGGTATTGTGATGAGAATGAGCTGGGAAAGAGGAAAAGGCGGACGGACAGCCAGTCAGGACGTTCGTCATTACATTCCGATTTCAACCGGCGAGACTTTTAAGATTTCACTTATTGACATTCGAGCATAATAGCAAAGGACAGCAATATACATTTGTTAGTACGTACTTCATAACCATGCACACAACTTGAAAACTGGTTCTGTGTAATATTATTGTATTTTAAAACTATATACATACTGCTTCAAGGTTACGTGGCTAGTTCTTTAAACCCATCAGATTCAGTGTGCTTAATATGAGCCCATATATGCATGTCAAAGCCTAATTGTTGTCATTGTTATTATATAACCCTGCTACATGCAGATGGCATTCATATCAGCTATGAATACAATGACCCAATTGTAAGCGTCATAATTGAAACGTTTGATATCACTGTCTCTCACTCGAGACAGACATATTAAATTACATTAATTTGAACCAAATGCTTAATTTGCATGATTTCTTTCTTCTTAATTTTTCTTTTTTTAATGAGATCAACATATTCAAAAAGTGTTATGTGTAGTATTGGATTGCTTTCAGTTGGCATTCCTGTGAATGCCTAATTGGACAATGACAGTTCAATGCTTAATTGATGTCATAATCGAAACGTTGGATGCCACAAATTTCTGTCGGGTGGTTGCTCTGTTTATCTTATTCGGTATGAAAGCTTACTTATAACAAAAACACGCCTCAATCCAACGAGACAGACATGTAACAAACCCCACAGGACTGCCCACTGAAACAGCTTATTATGTAGTAAAATTAAAATAATCTTGGTCCCCACATTGGGTGCAATTCGTACTACAGCAACACTTATGTAACAAGCTTATTTTTGTTGTAACTTGGTTTGAAAAGGTCACCACATGTAACATCTTATAACATTAAGCATTTCTTGCAACAAAGTTCAACGAGACAACAAGAAATATAACATGAACATTGTAATTAAAAGATATATATTCCATCCCAATCTCGTTCGTTTATTAACATAAAAACACATATTGCATAGTCTGAGTGTGGTTACATATATAAAAGCGAATAACGATAATGACAATAGATAATGAAAATACCATAGAGGTCATAAAGGCGCGTATGGTGTTAAGTCTTACTAACTGGGTTTACCTTCCCTAACAAATTACTTATTATTCACGCAATACCAAAAAGCAGCAACTGTAAATAGTATATCTAGGGAAAGAATGCGGCCTATACAATACTTATTACATCAGATGGCGTTGTGTTTAACCGTACGTACGCCTATTTAGATAAGTCTGTTCTGACAGCTAAACAGTATGGTGACAGTTTAAAACGTCTACCCCGAAATCATTTCAGACGTTTTACATACATCCTCCATCTGTGATCATAAATTCAATGCAATTGTGTTTCATCGCTCTTCCAAGGCTAATGTCATTATGCAGTTTGTTCCTTCCTCTGTACGTTGAAAACAAACGAGGTCAGTAATTGTATTAGCTGTATAATCGTTTTTAATATATGATAACTGCGTGACATTTGTACTTAAACCTTTAACTTAATTCCCAAACCAGACGAAAAATAAATCATTGTGTTTTGGAACTAAGACCCCTGAGATTCCCTGCATCTGCGCAAAAGAATTAAGAATTGAAATTCAATTATAGAGACGGTATGTAGACTTTTACTATGTTAAATTGACCTATGTAGTATGTTATTAATTATGTAGGCTGTACGTAGACTTTTATTATGTTAAATTGTTCTATAGGGTATGCTTTTAATTATTTAGGCCGTAAGTAAACTTTTATCATGTTAAATGTTCTACATAGATGTGGTATGCGTTTAATAATTTAGGCTGTGTTTAAACTTGAACCATGTTAAGTTGTTCTATGTGGCATGTTAAAATTAAAATTTAATGTTTTGTCATTTCATTAACAAACACAATGTCAGACAATGTTTTGTCATTTCATTAACAAACACAATGTCAGACAATGTTTTGTCATTTCATTAACAAACATAATGTCAGACAATGTTTTGTCAGAAACAGATCATTGACTGAATATTGGTTATAATTCGTTGCTTTCAGCACATGAATGACTATCCTATTTTACTCAGCCTTCGCACGAGTGAAATTATTAATGTGTTCACCACACTTGATGACAAGTTGAACTTTGTAGTTTCATTACAAGTCTTTGTCATCCTCGAATATTCTGTAAAATGGAAGGATATATTATGTAATAATAGTACCGTATACGGTAACCTACATTAGCTTTAATACACTCGGTGAAGGAGTTGTCCTTAGCTGTCTACTTTCCAACGCGTTAACTTGCCTCGCTATACTTGTGAACGGTTTGGTATATACTGTTTTGCGTCATTATCCAATAAAGCTATGGTTTAGTAGTATAATGCACATTTACAGGGTAACTCATGTCCCTGATAAAGATAGAGGAAATATTACATGGTGGGACTGGAATTTTACACGTTTTGTTTCCCCCAGAAAATAAGTCCCCCATGATAAGTAACAGCTAATTATTCTGGGCAGTAGAATGGGCCGTTGTCTCAAACGGATTTCCTCGAGGCCTGCGTATCGTTAAGCGAACCAGGCTTTTACCAGAGGGACACTTGTAATTTGTCCACTGATAGTTTGTTATCAGTGTTTTGATTGGTCAAATCAGCAAAAGTGATATTTTTGATAATACTTATTTCACTAGTGAAAAATATAACCTTTATAGAATGAATAATTTTCAATATTTCACTGGTAAAAATGTCATAAATAACCGTAATATTAACCGTTATGTGTACATCAACGAATCTCACTTAAAAATACAACGATGATCAAAAGCCCACGACAACCGCCGCAGTGTCCCAGTGTTAGTTTGTTAAAATTACAAATTACAAGGGGTTTTAATCAATTACTCAAGATAACAACATTCGTTTAAAAAATGTTATTGGAGTTTTCCCAATCCAATACACAAAGATAACGTCTAACCTTTTTTTGAAATTCAACCGAAAAGCTGTTTGCGTGAATACGCTTTTTAACAGAACTTGCCTGATAACGGAAAAGACTTCGGAAAATGTTTCATATTTTTTCACTCTTTATTCTCAAAATACGTTTAACTTATCATAATGATTTAGACAAAAAAGATGTCAAATTATTGTTACAGCATAGCAAGGAATATCCTATCTGCCCGAAATTTGAAAAGCTTCGTAAAACCAAATATTAAGCGTCTTGTCATTTTTAAAGCCGTTACATAATGAATATCACTTAAAACACACCTTCATAAAACTATAATTTGCATTTTTTTCAGAAAGCTATATAGCAAAATGTAGGGCATCAATGTGCTTTCTCGTCGTCTTCAGGTGGCTTCACTTTTGGATATAATTGAGGTTCATGTTGCCACTCCTTTTGCTTTGGTGTAGATATGAGCAAGCCCAGTAAGTAAAGCATGTTTCTTTTTGTAGAAAAGGCATCGCATTAAACATTTGGATAACAGTACGTGGATCGCCCGAACCGAGTCCCATAAAACGTCTCCAACCTGGAGATAGATCCGCTCCAAGTCCAGGTCTGCTTGACCCCAATCAAAATCTACACCACGGTTAGCCTTCCGGTGAAACACCCAGCAGCTCCGGTCAATAACTAATGCTGATGAGCCCGTTAATTAAGATATAAACGTATCAAGTCGCGGGGTACAAATTAGCCCGGAGGAAGCAGTACTTTGGCGCTGTCGTCCCCACGTGACGTCGAGATAGTCCCCAGTCTAAGTCTCGGCCACATCCACACGTTCTCACGGGGCCCCTGTCTCCCCAGTCTGCATAATTTATCAGAAAACCAGGAGAGGGGGATCGGTAATGGCGGGTCCAATTTTAGTACATGTATATTGGTTGCATATCTGGTGGGCAGCTGTCAGCGGGAGTCGTCTGGCACCCTCGTTACTAACTACCGTAAAAGGGAAAGTCGTGTTTTAATAACTCCACACATTGGGTGTACTTATGACAGCCCGTAAAAACTGAAGTGTAAACACTAACCATTTGATTTATGTTATCTAATATATACACCTACCAATATTTATGACACTACCAAATCATAATACAGCTTTTTTCATCAAAGAAATGGGGTTTTAACGCCGCATAAAATGACCTTTCCACCACCAATAAGGCGCCTCTTACCGTCAGACAATGATAAATTATTCGAGCCTATTTTAGAAAAACTCGCTCGCTCTCCCGTGGTCAAAACGAGAAAGAAATTAAACCCTATCTACAGCTAACTATACATCAATTTATTATTGCCACTTCTGCACAAAAACAACAGTGAGGTTGATGTAAAACAAAGCAGGATTGAGTACTAGAAAGAAAAGACTTTATAAATAATTTAAACAAATTTCGTGATCAGAGATTGTGAGACTAATTAAGCTGTCTAACCAAGTTAGTGGTAGGAGAGTCATAAATTATGCCAGAAAATGAGACAATTTCAATTACTTTCTCACAAGTTTAATAAATTACTCGGACAATTCTGGACCGCTGGTCGACCAATTAACCAATTCTCCCTGCGAAATGTGACAAATTTTCCCTCCTGTGCGGCAAATTATGGTGTATATTTGGTTAAAGCGAGGAGCTAAATGAGGAATACTGTTTTACTATTGAGTTAATATCTAGCGGCTCCTTGGTATAACTGGATTAGTCAAGTCTTGAGCGCATGCAGAAATGGTCAAAACGGCCACTGGGAACTCTCACGTGTCACAATTAACACCAGGCCTGACACTAAGCAGGACAAATTTAAATATGCACACATTGAATAAGGTTTGTCGTAGAGAACATTTTTCAGAGAGGGAGAAAAACGTCATGAAATGTAACGTTTTCACTAGCATGGGTTTGTTGGCGGATTGTTGAGCGCGGATACAATCGATGAAACAATATGCGTACATTAGATTTGGATGTGATGTCTCTACACCGTTGTTTTATGATATGTATTGTGTAATTTTTCATTTGGCCCTAATCAGATCAGGTAGAAGCGTGTGGCAGGGTTTCTTTCAACACGTTCGTAGGGGACGTGGTAACGGCCACAGTGGCTGTCTGACTGTGCATGTACAGGAACTCCGATACTACCTTAGACGGTATGGACAAGCCGATAAACGGCTCTCATGAATATGCAGGACATATTCCTCCTCAAGACAGACCCCAGAGATATATAATGTGATTGTAGATATGATATAATTTGATAAAGAATTCATGTCTACAAAAATCATGGATATTATGAGCATGCTATTGTTAGTGGTAGTCTAAATAAATATATTGACGTCAGGACCACGAGAGATCTCTTTATTGTACACATATTTTACTTCTCCTTGTTTTAAAATGATATCAGAATTAGCAGTAATGTATATATAAGTACGATATAAAGTATATAAAATAATGCACACTGTTATGCCACAAAGAACCATTGAACCGAACCCCCGAATACGGACCGAGCTAGTGCGACATTTTGCGTTTCATACTCTTATAATTATAATACATGCAATTCAGACTGAATTGCATTGGATGTAGGTACATTAAACATTGATGTCAAATATTTTCGCTTATGAAGCGTAGTTAGGGGGAATAACTACAAGTTATGAGGTATGCACCAGGTGGCGCTACACCACCTGGGCATCAGTTCTTTCCTTGGTGCAGCTCAGGCAGAGAACATAGGCATTCATTCATGAATAAAATTATTTGAATTTATTTATGTTGTAATGTAGTTATTCCCTTATGACGTAGGTTTATACAAAGCTTCATTAATCAAGATCTGTGATAATAAACCTTAGTTACACCGCCTGGCGTAAGCTGGGAACACATAGGCCGACGTCACGAAGCTATTGAGACAGGACCTGGTCCAGTACAAAGCTGGGAGACGAGTAGTACATCACCGTGCCTACACTGTACCTCTAGGACCGTCCTACTGGTTACCTCTCGTCCTTAGATTCGATACATGTTCTTTAGTTTACCAGCCTTTTGTCTTCGTCCTTATTTTTTTATTCTGATGCTGTTATCCAGTTTACTAGTAGTTATCCTTATCGTTTAGACTCTACCTATTATGACTACACGTATTTCATTAATCATTGTCAATATCCTTGCATTTTTATAATATTGCCCAGTCGACCAGACTATTTCTTTGTCCCACAATATTTACTCTGCCATTGTCATCGTCTTTGGACTTTACTTATACTGTCCATTTAGTCCACTAGTCATCGACATTTTGTATGATTTCCAGTCTACCGGTGAATGTCTTCGTTCCTTGGCTCTATACCCGTCCTTCAGTTTACAAGGCAAGATCTTGGTCCCTGAACTTCACTATCCCGTCGTTTTGCACATCCTTGGACTATGCATGTTGTCGAGATTGTCCGAAAACGTTTGTCAGCGTCTATGATACTGTATACACGTACCGTCATAATTCTATTAACGACAGAGTATTTGTCGTGGTCGCGCGTACTCGAGAAGGCTTATCTACTCCCGACAGAGTATTTGTCGTGGTCGTGCGTACTCGAGAAGGCTTAACATTGGTTTATCCGCAACACTCTGGAGTTAAATTTACGGTTATTTTAACTATATTTAAAGAACTAATATAGTTATTTCACCAGAGTAAAACCCCACAAATATTTCCTCTGTCTTTACCAAACTGATAAATGGTGGTTGTCCACGTCCATTGGATGTGTTATTTGCGCATGGACGATTTTCATGGGCTATGTTACTGTCCAGAAGGCAAGGGAGCAATATTGGACGCAACAATGTAAACCGGGTAGGTTTTTCATTATATATATATATTTTTTTTTTATTAAAACAAAACCACTGAGCCGGTACTTCTAACGGCCTATTTTAAGGATCCCTGTCCCCTTGCACTGTGGCTTTTTCGTATATCCAGTAACCCCCTTAATTTTGTTTTGGATATAACTGTAGCAGAGACGCTTCCATTGACCAGTTAGCCTAGTCGGATAGAGCGATAGTATACCAATCTGAAGTCCAGGGTTCGAATCCCGATTCAGCGCCGTTGAATTTTAACACTCAAAACACTGTTGTTGAGTTTATATTTTGTTCATTTAATCTTTATTACTTTTTAATAAAAGTGCCAAGGTTATATTCTCTAAATTATTTATCAAAGCTATAACCATGCCTGAAAAAAAACCTTATACGTAGTTTCAGTTTTGGGCAGTGGTATGGGGGTCCTCAAGTGGCCTTTTAGTAATTGCCAAAACATTTGTGAACACCGTCTTCATATAACCTGGGCTCTTGCGAGGATGCAAAGCCGCCAGAAATAAACAAAAAAAAATAGAATATATAGACACTATATATTAACAACTTTGGTTTGATGCAATAACAAAACGAAAATGTCTATGGGACTTACACACAGAGCCCCTGTCACTGTATGTTATTGTATTAGCCAAGCAGTGTCAAGGTCACTCCGTCCCTCCAGTCGTGACTTAGTGCAATGACCTGTCTGGAGCGGTACACCAGAACACCCCGACAGGCCCCGTCATTTAGCCAGAGGTACACGTGACATATCTGCCTCAGTATGTCGACCCAGGGGACGGAGTTAGGGTCGGGTGTAATGGCGGTTGGTAGACGACCCCCAGCAAACCTGCCATCAGTCGTTCATGTGATTACAGATGAACAATTCAATTTACAAATCACTTTATCGTATACATTTTGTAAATAACATAAATCATTTAAAGAGAAGTTAATATAATAAAAGATCGCGATAACTTATGGTATATATTTTTGATTATATTATTCGGAAATTTGATTAAGTTCATTTTAACTGTGCATTATATTTCATTTCAATAGTATGTGACAAGCCCAATAGTTGATGTTTTGCAGACTTTAAGTAATGCTGAAATAATTTTTTTCGAATTCCCAACGCACCGCGATCGATATGATTCAGAAAATAAAATGTTATATTTGCAAGTATACTACGCTAGTTGTCTTAAAGGTTTATTGGTGGGTAAATAGAGGTTCTACAACGAGTGGTGGTGGGTAAATAGAGGTTCTACAACGAGTGTTGGTGGGTAAATAGAGGTTCTACAACGAGTGTTGGTGGGTAAATAGAGGTTCTACAACGACTGGTGGTGGGTAAATAGAGGTTCTACAACGACTGGTGGTGGGTAAATAGAGGTTCTACAACGAGTGTTGGTGGGTAAATAGAGGTTCTACAACGAGTGTTGGTGGGTAA
>JAUMHH010001919.1:0-11530 GCA_032359455.1 Chlamys rubida
CATAAACATTTGCAGGTCCGCCAGGATTTATACCCGAAATTGTTACATTTATAAACGGACAAACCGGTTGTTCCGCACAAACGAACAGGCCCCAGAACTCATGCCATGTACAATGCTTTTACTGTATACTGTGAAATTTTCTTCGCAGTTTAATTTTCGTTTTTTTTCTCTGACCAGCAATAATGAAGGCTACTAGTACACAGCATACGATAATACATAACTGTGACATGTACATATGAACTTAACACAGGGGGGATATGGATTTTCCAGTGAAGGACAAACAAGTTTGACGGGGAGTAATTACCGATACACAATTATTACCATGGTGTGTGCATGTGACCATGTGTAATATCATATCATAAAAACGGTCTTACACCAGTATGATATGATTATTCTGTAGGTCAAAAGATTACCCAGGTCAACACATTGTTCTCATGGGTGTGGTGTGAAAAGATTATTTTCAGGTAGGTAATAAAGAAATAGGCTGATTAATATTCTCAGGGCCATTAGACTCCCCTGTGTTATAATGTCGGACTCATTATCATATGACGTCAAACGACAACATTAAATTATGCATCATGCATATTTAATTTTTCATCATCAGTGAAGAACAGTGTCGTCCTTGACTGACAAAGTAGAGCCTCACTATGACCTTTGTTTTAATTGATAGAAGTAAGTAATCACTAGGGCAACAGACGTGGCAAGGATTACGGAGATGGAAGTCTTGAGCACAAGGACTTTCTCCAGTCATTTAAGAACAACAGGCAGAATCAGATATCATTACAAATACAGCACTGTATGAAAAAAACTCAACAAGTTCATGCACTGTCTGGGTCTACATCTGAAGTTTGTTTATCCCAAGAAGCTGCCACATAGCAACAAATTACAAAAAATTACAAAAAATATTTGAGAATTATCATTAGGTAGCTAAGCTATGATTGGCAAGATTCCTCTGCAAAACAAAAGGGCACTTGATTCCAAAATTTGAAATGGGGTCGTATCAGTGTTTACCTGAAGCCTTTGTTTACATAACTGTGGTATGGCAGCTCCACTGTTGATTTCAAAATTTACTATGAACAGACTACGTGACATTCCTGTGGGGTTGAGAACAATCGGTAACAACTTGTCGAACTCGGTCACAATGACCTTCAGGTGATCCCGGCCACAATGACCTTCAGGTGATCCCGTAATCTTCCCCATACAAGGCTTGTTTGTACTGAACTCACACTGTTTTCGGTGCGCATTTTATTTACCTAAAATTCCTCCACTTTTTACTACACATTGTTACACGAATAATGCAGTTAAATTCTATGTTAACACAGGATCATATCCTGTAGTAATTTTGTTCTGAACAGCACCTTGTCCTGTTTGCTTTATTTATTGAAAAACAATTTTGCGTATACTTCCTTTAAGATGCATTATGGCCATAATGGGGTCTGAGTAAATGATTGACTGCAGAGAAAGTAATGGCAGTTTTAAGTACAATTTTTATCATCCAGTTGAATGAACATTTAGTAAACCAAAATGCCTGTCTTTTACACAAAAAGTAAATTCTAGATAAAGAACTAAAATCAAAGCGCATTTGCCGTTTGTAAACATTTAAGCATAAATCTAAATATATTGTCAAAGGGAAATATGATTGCTACCGGGATAATGCTTACAAACTACATGTAAATCAATGTCAAGTTTTCCTGTTCTACAGTGACTTTAATGTTGCTTATTTTTTGCTAGATTTTACTGTTTTAGCATTAGATGTAGAGATAAATCAAATTCATTTGCAAGCCTTAATTTATAGAAGTAGAAACAGAAGTTTTAAATTTCAAAAAGATTTTGATTTTCATGGAGTCATCGTTTTACATTATAAGAAAGCTGTTAAAGTAATTACTTGAAAAAAATCCTAGTATAAAGTAGAGTTACCGTAATAGAACTAGAATGAAAGTCACAAATATGTCCTTAACAATAGTGTAATAAACAAAGTGTAATGGAAATACATCATGCCTTGCCACACTGGGCCGCGCGCCGGCCCTACAGTATTTGTAGTTGTAGGTAAACACGTCCATCAAAGCCACCTTGATCTGTCCTAGTACTAGAATTAACATTTTTATATATCTGTCTGTGACAGGTAAGATGATAATACTCTGTGCTATCTGTCGGCCACTTTTCCTTGTCATCGTTTTTCTGCCTGTTTTTATAGACAAATCTTGATGAAACCCGGTAAGGTGTATGCAGATTCGATACAAATACCACTGTTTGCATTTCAGAATTGAACATGTATTTTTACCGGAGTTATGGCCCTTTGAAGGATAATGACACTAGAATGCAAATTGTCTCGAAAAGAATGGACTTTTTTATTTCATTATTCAAGATAATTAAGTTGTTGGAACAATGCAAAGAAGTTCTTGCAAATGTAATCAAGAAAAGCGTTTGGAATTACGCAAGGGGTTTCTGGCTAAGTTCTCAGATCACAAATTAGTCGAAGGTCTGGGTTACAGACAAATTATTAATTGACATGTTAACTGTCTATGACTTCTTCACAATGATTTCCCATTGCATTGCAACAGACCGAGTGTGTTGGGTTGTTCCGTGCTGTAATATGGTAATATGCGTCTGTCCGTCAGGCCTTGCTGACTGCGGTTTCTGGAGCAATTCTCACCCACTGTTTCATAAATGGCATCAAAACTTTGTATGTAGGTTACAGGAAGATGGTATGTCACATACAAAATTGAGGTCACAGTGACCTTTCTTTGACTTCTAACCTTAGCCTCAAGAACTACAATAAAGCGTGATACAGGTTTCTGCAGCATTTCTTGGCTATCATTTCATGTATAGCTTCAGACTTTGTGTCTACCCTCCACGATTAAGGACAAGGTTTAAAATTAAGTACAAGTTGTTATACATATAGCAACATTGACTTTTGAGAGTAGGATCCTGAAACATGAAATCACTTGAGCTATATCTGCACTCATGTAAAAGTTCCAATAAAACTCATTTTAAATTGATAAACATTTAGTGAAATGGTAAGGTCACTCTCACTAGGGAACATGTGACAACACAGGCAGTTCAATCTCACACATGTCAGATATTGTCTGGTTTCATTATCAGTACACTTCAGGCATAGTCTAATCAGGGTAGTGTACCAGCTCACTATATAGTGCTCTTCATGAATTTTGGAATAAAGGGACATGAGTAGAAATTAATGCCTAGTTTTGTAGTGATGCTACATGTATTTTTTAATGGTATTTTATACACATGGTTAGGAAGGATTCTCACCTAGTGTATTTCTATTTGATCTTTTGATAGATCATCGGATCATTATATGGTACATACACTTGGATCTCATACAGAAAATTCATCAAGTATTATATCCTAAAGGGGAGATGATGGATGTCTACAATCAATTAGATCCGTGATGTAAGGTAGTTCTTCTGAAGCCTCTACCTTCAAGTCATATAATGTATATTTCCCAGAAAGTTCATAATTTTAAAGGTAAGCAGTATACATGTGGAGCCTGCAGGGTATAAACTAGATGCCGATATATATTTACTAAATAAGGACGTAAGCTTCCTAGTGTTATCAACCAGCTGAGCTCTTAACCAATCAGATCTTTCGGTGGTTAACACTAAGAAGCGACGTCTACGTTTCTGTTTAAATACGTAAGTTGTAGTAGTACTGTGATCCATCACTTGCTGGTTACATGTCAGAAGGGTATCTGTATGTCCTTACATGGTCAGACTGTATCGGCATTACCTGGCTGTACCCCGCGGGTACCTACGTGTACTCTACTGTGACATCATACACACTACGCTTTGGTGGTGATTAATCTTGCTATAGTCTTATAAAACCAAACTTATATCCGAAACCGTATTGAAACATAAAAATGATTAATATTGGAAAGTGTTTTAAATCCAAATTTATTTCCCAAACCTTAATAAAACAAAGAGATCAGATTCATCTTGAATCCAAACTGATTTCTCTGACCTTTTTGAAATATGAAAACCATGTAAATATACTGTGTCATCACCCATAAACTTATCAAAACAATCATAAATTTGTAATACTGGATTCTCAAAATTAATGTAAACCAAATCTTACACTCAAACAATTTTACAAACAATCGTGTGCAAGGTGATATAGAAAAGAATATAAAACAAATAATTGAGTGACCAGCACAGGAGTTGTTTTGGTCCTGGTGATGAAAAGTTAACTTATTGAGCTAGCACACTACAGATGGCTTAGTCCCTGGTGGTACAAAACAAATTATTGAGTTAACAAAGCAGAAATTGCTAAGTTCTTCGTGGTGAAAAGCAACTTATTGAGTTAACAAAGCAGAAATTGCTTAGTCCTTGGTGGTGAAAAGTAACTTATTGAGTTAACAAAGCAGATTAATTGCTAAGTTCTTCGTGGTGAAAAGCAACTTATTGAGTTAACAAAGCAGAAATGGCTTAGTCCTTGGTGGTGGTCAGGTGTTGAACAGTAACTTATTGGGTTAGCACAGCAGAAATTGCTTTAATATTGGTGGTGAAAAGCAACTTATTGAGTTAGCAAAGCAGAAAGTGCATATAGTGCTTGGTTAAAAAACAACTTATTGAGTTAGAAAAGTAGAAAGTGCCTATAGTGCTTGGTTAAAAAACAACTTATTGAGTTAGCAAAGCAGAAATTGCTTTGTCCCTGGTGGTAGTGTTGTTTATAACTAGGGAAGTGATGTTACACCCTGTGTATGTTATGTGGGTAGCTACCCAGCACATTACTTGTTGCTTAGGTCAACCACTGATGACCTTGGGAGTGGTGTCGTATTTATATAATTACAGTCTGAACTGTTCACATCTACATACTGGTTAGGACATCCAACCCGGCAAAGAAAGTTATAGATGACTTTGGCACCGTGTTCTTAGCCTGAAGTGTTGATCCTATAAACCGATCCACTGCTTCCCTAATATACAAATTTTGACCAAACATCCATCAGCCAATCAGATTACAGGGTGATATGGTCAAGGAGGCCATGCACTAGGAAGTCATGCTAGCTTCAGACAATCTGGCCACTTGGTATGCAATGAGTTTACCTCATTTTATTAATAAATGAGAGTTTTTTTAAAACCGTAATGTGATGTTTCATCGTTATTTATTTCTTTCTTCAAAATTTCCGGGTGATTTTGTGTTGAATCCTTTAATGATTTACTTTGACCTGTGATCCCCATTATGATCTATGACCTTAAATAAGACCTTTCGCCACCCCCCTTCACCCCCATCTCTCTAATACCATCCTCTGGTTAATCAAGAGTGTATCCCCCTACCCTGCACAAACACATTGCATAATTAAGTTCAACAACCTGCAACCCCACCCCTATATATACCTCCCTCTCAGGTGGGCTGGGGTGTACACTTACACAAACACATTTCTTAAGTCAATGACATGTACAAGCTTAATCTAGGAAGTTATTATAACCTCTGGCCGTACACAACTTTTGATGTATATATGGGTGTGAATTAGGGGTATCTACACAAGTACATCAACATGAGGTCAGCCACCCGGAGTTATTCTAGGAAGTTATTGTAACCTGACTGTCACCTTTTCAGGATGTTTATGTAAAAGGATATCCACCACACACACAAATAATTATCAAACAACTTTCGGTCACCAACCCTTGTCCCCTGTGTATATGCAGTAATGTACAAAAACCTTCATTTCCTTATGCAAACCAGCTAAACAATTTTTTTTATTGACAACAGTGCCAAGTGAAGCTTTATTAATTGGGTTCAAATATGTTTATTTATTTTAGGAAGTGATATGTATTATATCATCTTCAGAGATTTGCATCCTCGCAACAGCTAAGATACATCAATGAAGCCGGTGGAAAATCAAAGAAAATCATATATTAATATCAAAGAATTTCTTAGAAACTTATTTGGAACATTATAATCTCAATAACATATTATTTATAAAGATTGTTTAAACATGATATAAGAATAAGTTGTATCAAAACATTGGAGGTCATTAATAACATTAATTTAAGCAACATAGAAATTTCCCACTTCAGTTTTAGCCTTGTATGATAAACAGCATTGTTAGTTATAGCCATGACATATATCCTGTGTGGCCTTCAAAAAAATGGACATGTGGCCTTCAAAAAAATGGACATAGGACACACCGCATTGCGCTTGACCATCAAATGACCATAATATCACTGGTCATTCTAGTGCAGGTGACTGATATGATGACTAGCTGTACTAACTCAGTGGCAACATTGATGTTATCCGATACACTGGTGTTGTAGATCAGTACGACATTGACGTTATCCTGTAGCTTTATCATGCTCAGGAAACCAATGTGTGCAAAAACTAATGATAATTAATAGAATTGATCATATACAGACAATTACACCTGGGCAGAGCCGTCAACACTAGACAGAAAAAAAACTAGATGTCCAGATCGGGTCACACCTACCTGTACTGACCGATGCTCTCCTATGTATAATATATGCCCACACAGACACCCACATGTCTGTACACACCCACACACCCCCATATCCTCACACTCACATGTCTGTACACACCCACACACCCTCATATCCTCACACCCACATGTCTGTACACACCCACATGCCATCATATCCTCACACCCACATGTCTGAACACACCCACACACCCTCATATCCTCACACCCACATGTCTGAACACACCCACACACCCTCATATCCTCACACCCACATGTCTGTACACACCCACACACCATCATATCCTCACACCCACAGCTCACTAACACCATAACGTTGTTAGAGAGGTCTCTCTGCATGGTCATCTCCGGAACACAGCAGACCAATATATACGGATACATACGTATTATGTTTTGTTTGTTTTATTGTTGACATCATTAGTTTGCCTAACTCTTCACACAGGTATTCTATGGGCCTGTTCCGTTTAAGGGGAACAATTGGTTCGTCTGTTTGTAAATGTTACAGTTTTTGGTTTAAAATCTGGTGGCCCTACAACAGTTTATGCAGGTCTTGCATGGCTCTGCAAAGGCTCGCCTGAAAACAGTATATGATTGCTAATTCTCCAAGATGCGCTAACGTGCATCATTGACTATGTTTGAACGGATATAATTCTCCAAGATGCGCTAACGTGCATCATTGAATATGTTTGAATGGAGCTAATTCTCCAAGATGCGCTAACGCACATCATTGAATATGTTTGAACGGAACTGTCTTGCATACCCTCATAAACGTTAAAAAGATGCATTTCAAACCTTAAATAATTGGAATGGAAGGGAAGAAACTATGATAAAGTGGTCAAAAATTAAGAACGGGACAAAAGCCAATTATATGATGAACAATAAGTTTTGATAGAAACTTATTTTATAGATTATTAGAAGTAAGACTGTCGGAATAAAGTGAAGCCGTCACCAGATTTCCTTTGTTGAACAAATATTTGCCGTTGTCACTACTCTGATAAAATGATAACGTAAAGATGGTATATCTGTTAGGGATCCGTGCAAACATTTTGTATTTATTAGCTCTAATAAGAACATGTATATTGTGGTATTGAAGAAAGACAGTATTTTAAAGTTGTGCTGATGGCATTTATAGCAGTTCGTTTCCCTTGTTATGGCACCTGTAAGTAGAATGGGTTAAGCTGGCTCTTTTTTGCCCTGCCTTTTTAACTCCCCCCTGGTAAATATTTGTTTAAAACAAAAATGTCAAGATATTTAAAAGGCTATACCAGACCTATTGTTTACTCTTGTTCCTTCAGCTTTAATAACAGGTACACCTGTTGACTACATAAATAATCAGGCCTTGTGAAAAGCTTTGTTTTGTAAACACACCAAGAACGTCATGTGACCTGTCGCCATTAGTAGGGATGACGTTAGGCACAGTTCTTTTGATGTTAGAAATAAAATAAGTGATAAAACTCACTTTCCATACTCAATCTCTATCTGAGCTTGACCACACTATCATATTAATCTTATGTCTGGATTTCTCTTTATTTGTGGTTATTTACCACATAGTTAATTAGCCAATTATGTATTCATAACAGCCAATTATGTATTCATAACATTAATGTATCAACTTACCACAAAGACATGTAAAGCTTACATCACAGACAACATACAAACACAGAGAAAACTGCCCAACATCACTAATAATTGTACAGTGTACATAAAACTAATCTGCACATGTTTAATGGTCTGTTGCTGTCAAACTGGATCAGTTTTGTTGGAGTTCAGGTCATCAGTTGATGAAACATTAATTAGGGAGATTAATGTACCTACGAAGTATCAGCAATGAAAACAAATCATTATTTCACATTTTCGTATTCAAGCTGATCTTCTCCAGATATAATCACAAAAAATATTCACTTTTGTTCTTACAGTTTTACAAAGTTAATTTGTCAATTTGATGGAAATGTGTTGTTATGATGATGAAACTGTAGGTGACAAGTGCGCGCATATTCAGTTATTTTAATTTTTAGTAACGTGAACTTGTCATTCCGAGCCTTGTACTACCGGTACGTGTAATTTTTTTTCCGCAAATTGGGTGACGCCCAATAAATCATGTCCTGTACAAAATATACATACGTAACAAACAGACGTGACCGCGTACCTTATGACAGATCTTTTATTACGTCGTTAGGAAACCTTGATTATTGAAAACAAACATGTTTACCCCTCCTAATAATCTGTTTCATTGGAATGTGTTGACCTAATGCAATCAGAAGTAAACAGGAGTGCTAACTCCAGGGGAAAACTGACATACAATTCTTTCTCTTTGATCTGTATGGTAAACAGATCAGAGTTTTTATAGTAAATGTCCTCATCGTTTCTTGTTGATAAATTTCGGAAATTATGGACTTCAGTGTTTTGTGTTCATTATATCTTTGCCTTGTGTGAAATTTTTACTATTCACTTACATTGGGTTTTGTGTGTTTCCAATGATAATCTGCTTTTGTTTAAAATAAAAATAGATCATTTTTAGGACATTACGCTGGGTATTGAATTTGATTTTTTTTTATTCAGGCACGTTACAGGATGTTGTTTTCTCGTTATCTCCATAACTTCAGGCTTTGTTCTTATCAGGAATTATCTAAATAATGTCAGATAATGATGTAGACGTATCCATAGTTTGCACTGCAATTTATCTACAGAAAACACTACAGGAACATTCTGTATTCTTAATTTAGTAAGATTAGAAGGAATGAAGGGAATTAAAGGTATTTATTGGAGCCATGGAGAACTTTTGAAATCAGACAGCTGAAAGGGTCACATTTTACACAAGCATGACACACAAGATTTAATAGCCAGTCAGTTGCATAATATTGGGAAAATATTTGCACTATTTTTTTTACTATATATTGAAAAGATACAGTTGTAGATTATTAATGGAGGATGAAGGAAAACTTACAAAACCCTAACAATGGTGGTTATTGATAGGTATCAAACTAAAAGGGAAAACAACATGAAACAAGTGCTCATTGACATGTTATCACTGGAGCTAGAAAGAGATATTTAAGTAAAGAAAATGACTTGACGTATGAATTCTACTTATAGGAATGGGTTCAGGGAATAGGACTGGGTGCATTTAAAAGAACAAATTTCAGCAAATAAACGAAAAGTCAGCATCAGTTCGGTAAAGCTTCAGTAATAAATTGAAAAGTACAACATATTGTTTTATTGCAATATTATTGCTCACCCCTCCGAGGGAACATAGAAAATTGAGTTTCAAAGCAACGTTATGGTGATGCTCTGGCTATCAACATCATTATTGTCAGACTCAAGTGCAGAGTAAGTGTGCCAGGCTTTCTGAGTGAAGACCTATATATAACAGCACTGAACCTACTTAACTTTACCCCTATGATCTGGAGGGGAGTCCTGAGCTAGTTCAGAGGAATTCTTCTCATTAATATCTGGTAGATTATTATCGTGTACAGTAGTAGAATCACGTCTATTCCTGTTCTGTGACACATTATCGGACTGGCCATATGTCTGCTGCATAGAAGTCCTGCAAAATTTCCAGGATGTGATGGCATCTTGGAATGCTAAAATGCTGGTCATTTTCATTCAGATATATTTTATATATTTTGTCTATTACGACTGTTCAACCTGAAAGGTCTTAAACTACAAAGACTTTCATTTTAGATTAGTGTTCCTGTTGTTTTGGACATTTTCAGCACGAGACTGCAGTGGCTGGTGCTTGTTGCCAATATTTTGTTGTCCTTTCACTGTTTCTCCATCGTGGTTCTGTCCTTTCACTGTTTCTCCATCGTGGTTCTGTCCTTTAACTGTTTCTCCATTGTGGTTCTGTCCTTTGACTGTTTCTCCATTGTGGTTCTGTCCTAACTGTTTCTCCATTGTGGTTCTGTCCTTTAACTGCTGTTGTAATGAGACTGTGTAACACATCATTAGAGATTTACTCAAGCTCTGTCAGTTGCTCACCTTGAAGCCTAGTGTCAGCTGACATAGACGCAATGCATTATTAGTGTCGACTGAAGAATGGGTTCCATCCAGTTCATTTATAATTTTCATGATTTTGTTAGTGAAAAGTGAGGCTTTGTGTGCTGATTAATTTAAATGGATACAAGAAGAGTTAAAAAAAAGGCTTAAAACTAGTCTGCATGAGCTTCATCATGTCATGATATTTTTTTTTAAAGTTCCTGAAAGCTTTCAACTAAAATTTCACCACAACCATTTGGCTTTTTTATGAAACTAGAATCTTCATCTTCCATTAAGAATTATGATACTAGAATCTTCATTTTCCATTGAAAATATGACATACATTATTTTTATGATTTATTTAAGCCAGAGGCTCTGTATACAAATACAGTATAATACTATTCCATTTTTAATCCCTATTCCAAGTATGCATGATGTTCCTGTAGGGAGACTACAGTGATGGTTATGTAAACCTCAAAGCTGATGAAGCATGGTGTAGTCATTAATTTTGTGTAAACCTCTGATATCCTCCTTTATTCCTCTGATATATCCTTCTTTACTCTGCTGGTTTTATGGGGAACACCACCAGTGCTGATGTACCTAGCAGCTATTTTTAACAAAACAACTCCATTATAACACCAAACTGTACCACAAAAAGCTACAATTTTCCTTTCATGCATCAATCTGAATGCAATTAAGGTTTATATACCAATACATGATGCATTGTTAGATTTAGATATTTTTTGAAAGATTCAATTCAAAAATGAAAACTAACTTTCTGAAGACAAGTTGGTTTGATAAAAAAAAATCCAACACAGAAAGAGCAAAAAATAGGGATAACGTTTATATATAATAACGTCAAAATGTTTATATATAATAACGTCAAAATGTTTATATATAATAACGTCAAAATGTTTATATATAATAACGTCAAAACGTTTATATATAATAACGTCAAAATGTTTATATATAATAACGTCAAAATGTTTATATATAATAACGTCAAAATGTTTATATATAATAACGTCAAAACGTTTATATATAATAACGTCAAAATGTTTATATATAATAACGTCAAAATGTTTATATATAATAACGTCAAAATGT
>JAUMHH010001952.1:0-11529 GCA_032359455.1 Chlamys rubida
CTGAAATTTCATAATGAACTATTCCAACCTTTGAATTGGAAGGGTTCAAATGTGTCTTCAGGGGTCAATGAGTTAATGCACTATAGATATGGGAAAGGAAGTCCAACCGGGGAATCTATTATATGGGATATAAAATCCATCGCATGAAAACATTCGATGAAATAACCTTGAATGATATATACAGTCAGTGCTACCTATTTACCCTCGGGTCTCACACACAGTTTTATCGCCTTATTTGGATTCAGTAATTATGTAGGGGCATTCAAATACCATAAATAATCACTAAACCGGTAGGAAATGAATAAAACGCGTTTTAAGTTGGAGCATAAATTCTGTATGTATGAGGTAACACCTTATGTATGGATGCAAATTTCCATATTAATTTGCTTGATAATCGCTGAAAATTATGACCCCCGAGTCTGTTTTATTTGCATCAATATAAGCTTAATTCACATGTCACGGAGTTGATTAAAATACAATTTCGAAATGAAATGCTTTTCTATTGTGTTTATGTGTTCAGTTAATCAACTCCATACTTGACATTTGAATGTTTATTGTTATCGGTTGGGTAACGTGGCTTACGAATATTCTATGCAACCAAATCTTCACAAGGGTGAGGTTTTAAGCGTCCCTTAAGTTTGATGTAAATAAAACTTATTCAATAACCAATCTGTATTGGTTTTAAACTTCTGCGAATAATAAGTTTGTAATTGGCTATAATTTATTTATACAAGTCCATTTATTATTCCATTTTTAACTCTTTAAATAAAATTTTCTTTAGAGCATCTCTCAATGGTAAAAGGACAACAGAGGAAATTCCATAAATATACTGTAAACGTAATAATATTAGCTAAGTCATATTTTCAAGCATTCTTGTCGGTTTTGACGCTGTTCAGTGTTGGTTGTGAAGTGTCCCTGTTCTGGCCCTGTTTTGTGTTGGTTGTGAAGTGTCCCTGTTCTGGCTCTGTTTTGTGTTGGTTGTGAAGTGTCCCTGTTCTGGCCCTGTTTTGTGTTGGTTGTGAAGTGTCCCTGTTCTGGCCCGGTTTTGTGTTGGTTGTGAAGTGTCCCTGTTCTGGCCCTGTTTTGTGTTGGTTGTGAAGTGTCCCTGTTTTGGCCCAGTTTTGATTGAGTTGGTTTGTGTAGTTAGACCCACATAATTTGTTTCCCTTAATTTATATGTAACGCTATCTGGCGTTAGGCAACAAACTATGCGAAAAACGTAGTGTGAAATCAATTTTTCCATTGCAATTAGCAGCATATGGACACAGGGGCAATACTCTCAGTCGTGGGTGGGGCGCTCACAGTCAACACCACAATGAGTTTACCAGGTCTGTCGGAGGTAACATGTGTATTAATTGAGGGAAAGGTCATTCAAGGTCACCCAAGGTCACCGTCTTAAGATTGACACAGTCTCCAAAGTGAGATACATATCTCCCAAACGACATTCCCAAAACGCATAGCTGCACAGATAAGAAAAACTGAGCCTGACTTTTACAGACGACATCAGGAAAATCATAGCCCGAAGGACCATGAAAATAAATTGGCGTTTAATTATGACCATATCTGTCAGTTGTGAAGAGATCGTCTTTCTTTGAGGTAAAGTTTTAGTGTTATGTTAGCCTGGCAAGATTGCATGGGAAAATTCGTAGATAAACAAAGACGAAATAACGCGTCTGACATTTAACATAGAACAGGTAGTGTTCCTCCAGGTACAGTTATGACTAACCAAGAACAATCTGTGTTTTGATGATCGTCGGAAAGAATCATTAAATCATCCTTTACAAGTATCTCGCGATTTTTAAAAAAGCGTCTGACAGAATTAGTCTGGGCGCATGTTAACGCGGTTTATTGCATGTAGTGATGTCATAATGCAATCCCATAAAACTGATTTCACTTTGATTCCGAAATAAACGTAGCAATTATTGATAAATAATAAAAGAGACACGGGAATGATAGTGTTGTTTCTGCGTTAAGACGATACAGGGGGGGGGTATTAGTGACGGTTGCATGTTGAGTTTGGATTACAGATACCTGTGTATCTGTGTGACTTTGTGATGCTGAACCCTCGGAGGGCAGACAGTTACATTGTGGAAGGAAGTCGACATGTTTTTAACGCGTAAATCAAGGCAGACTGTCTGGTGGCCGTTGAGTTCGCGTAGATAAACGTCTGCGCTGCGGGTATTGTTGTTGCGCCCCGTTTTAATTTGTTACATTACTTGTCTACCTTAATTTGGTTGTTTGGTGCGTAATACATGTAAAAATCTCTTTTAGTCTTTTTTACTTACCCCTTCAGAGAACGAAGCAAAGACAATTATGTAACCTGGTACCAGTTGCAAGAATGTCCCTTATCTTAAAGGAAATACCTGAAGTTTTTTCTTATAGGAAAGCATTCGTGGTGTTAGGTAAAGAAAGTTCCTTACCTTTAGTAATCCTGGGTGTTAAGGATTTTGTTCAAGGAAAAGGAACATTTATGGGACTAGAGCCTGGATTACTATTTCCTAAATATCTGACCTAACACTGGTATATAGTGACTCCCTAATTGGAGGCCTATACCATGTCTACAAGTCGTAAAACTTGAAATTGTTCCGTCTTTACAATTTTTTTATCGTACTGTCAATTAAAATCAATAGTAATCTGAGCATTGATAAAACTGTTCTCATGTTCAAACTTAAGATTCTGTCCTCCACTCCAGCAAAATTCCTTATACAAATCAGAAAGGACATTTTTATATTTCATATTATTTCATGTTTTGTAGATACTTGTTTTTGGCCTGAATGTCCAGCCTGGATGTACCATCCATGTTAGATATTTAGGGCGAAAATCTGGGTGCCCTATAGTAATTACAGTGTCTGTCTGTCTGTCTGTCTATCTGTCTGTCTGTCTGTCTGTCCATCCATACTTTCATTTCTGGAGATTATTTCAGAATTTAAAAAAAAAATCTTTCTGAACTTTGACATGGTGATACATATATACAATGTTATATGTAGAAGTGCAAAAGAAGGTCAAGGTCATGGTCAAGGTCACTGTTAAAAAAAATAAAAAGGGGGAAGTGTACAGTCAGGCACAATGGCGGGGCCCTTGCTGACCTGCCAGTGTTCTAGTTACTTATTCTGCTAATAGAATCAGAGCTTCAAGAATGCTGGTTTGAGCCCATAATTTGTGTTTCTGCATCATCAAAAAGATTTATAAATATGTGCGCTCTTGTGACTTTTTATGTAAAGCGGCATTTTCATTAAATTTTAATTCACCACTTTTTGTCTGGGGAGACGAAGTAAAATGCAGAATGGCGTCAGATTTATTTTTGCTTTACTTTACTTACACATGTACCTAAGACAGGTTACTTTAAGTTTGCGGTCAATTATCCAGTTTTACGCCTCCACTGGTCCTGCCTCCTACCTTACAGAAAGAGTGTTACTTATTACACCATTAGTGTAACACCATTACAGTAATTGTCCTAATGTTGCGTGGCATGTGTCAGTGTAAGGGGTGTTTGTGTGTTTTTCGGGGATTGAGGGGTGAGTGTACTGCAATGTGTCATAATGCTACCATACCAAACAGAGATGACGGTATTTAAAATAAGGGGGACAACTCTCGAGTCCTTTTGAATAAAACGGAAGGGGTGGTCGGTCGCCACAGTGGATATAACACACTTGTGTTTCACCAGGGCAGCCGAGGTTCGATTTTCGAACTGCATGTGTAGAGGTATGGGAGTCACCTGCCCCGACCTCCCAGGTTTGCTGCGGGTGCTCCGGTTTCCTCCCACATTGTGACCCTCTAACATCAAGGCAAACAAGAGTGATTAACTCATTCACCCCTGAAGACACATTTGAACTCTTCCAATTGATAGGTTGGACTAATAGCCCATCATGAAATTGCAGGGGGTGAATGAGTTAATATAAGTTGAAATATCCTGTTTCATAATTGTTGTAAAATAAATAAAGTTTATATTAAGCATTAATTTTTAGTGTCGGTAACTTTCGGCGTTACCATAGTGATACTCTCCTGTGATGTTCCAGGGAAAGGGCGTCCATAATGTTCATGTAACTTGTGCCCAATCCCTTTGCTGTATGTATACTTACGGCAATAAAATATGTTTAAACTAAAAAAAAATCCACAAGGGGACATAACTCATTTGTTGTCTTCAGAAAGACTTGGTACAAAGATTTTAAGTGTCTCTTGAGTATCAATGTGTTTGGATTGTCTACCTATTTAATGCTACCATATCAAACTTTGATTTTCGAACTTTTTACCAAGGAAAGCAACTCGGTCGTCTAATAAAAAAAAAAATGCTACAAGGGTTAAAGTATCAAGCACCAACACTGAATGCAGTATTTGAACTTTCGAATGTTCCTGTATCACTCATTTATAAGGAAGTTGAGCTTTTCAAAATTCTTCAATAATTATGTCGCTTTCTTTCATGAAACTTCACACGGTGAAAACAATAGTAGATCTGTATGATGACACATAAAAAGGACATAGCATCTTAATTGTCTTTCCTGAAAAACCCATCACTAGTGCACTAAATGTGTTGTCGATTGATTATTTACGCAGAAAAGATCCATCCCCTTTTATGATACAGAAACCACGTAGTCAGATTTTATATATCCAGAAAGACGGTCCTCTCATGATCAGTCCTACACATCAAAGAAAAATTATTTTTACATTTTTCTTTAAATGAGTCTTTAATATCGGTCAATGAAAGCCAACTCGACAGATTGACATTTTCGACTGAGATGGTAAAAAAATCAACAAGCTACAGGCGAGGGTAGTTTTGATTAATGTTTGTGTATCAAGGTCATGGGCATATTTTTGAAACTGATTATTTTGGATTTAAGATGATAAAAAACATTGCTTCAGCAGCTGTTTAACCCTTTCACCCCTATGTAACTTTAGTAGACTCTACCATGCATTGATCCAGATGAGTCCATTATGGTCTACAGTGGTGAAAGGGTTAATTGATCTGTAAAAAGACAAATTATGTAGAATCTGCCACTTTGATCTCCTTGATGTCAACCTTTAGAATATTACAGAACCAACATGTGTTATGAATCTGGGAACTAAAAAAAAATATTAGTGATAGAAAATTCACAACATTAAGATTTCTGTCAAGTGTCTGTGAGAGTTATGGATGATAATTGGCTTTTACTGCAGCGAGAACTAATTAAATCTCTTCACGAAATTACGCGGTAATTTAGCGTTTTGACACGCACAAGTCATTGACAGTAATACTACAATACAACAAAGAATATATTTTTTTTTTTACAACAGTTTTTACATAAATATGAAATCCTCTTTTATTTTTCCTCAAGGCATACACGTTCAAGGACACAAGGTAGTTTGGGCGAAAATCAGTGCAAAACATGTTCTTTCTTTCCTGTAAAACCATAAATCATTGTTATATAATGTTAGGTTAGTCTGTAAAAGGAAGTAGATGTAGACAAAAAAGGACTTGCTTGGGTTATTGTTTGTCCACGAGAGTTACGGTGAACCTCAAAAGGAGTAAACAATTAATGGCTTTTGTAATGTTTTATACATGTAAATTATCACACACACAAAAACCCATATTTTTGTGTGAATTATGTATTCGTGGAGATGTCTCCTTGATGTATATATACATGTCAATTTAACAGATAGAATTTAATGTCGTAAGTACTGAAGGCTTACAAGTACAAAAAGACATTATTAATTTCATTTATATGCAATCTTGGGCCGTTTAAAGTCTGGTTAGCTTAACGAGTTAACATAAATTTTCAAAATTCAATTTTTCAGAAAAATATCGAATTTTCCGTCACTTTATTTTTGCCTTTCCTTTGTTTAGACATTATTTTTGAATCCTTGCACATGTATATTTTGTTTCCGTTTCAATGGTTTTGAAATTACACTGGATGAAAGTTTTCTGTTTTAACTTGATGTTAACCCTTTCACCACTGTAGACCATAATGGACTCATCCAGATCAATGCATGGTAGAGTCTACTAAAGTTACATAGGGGTGAAAGGGTTAAGCTAAGGATACTTTGACGAATGTGGCCCTGGCGATGATTTCTGTCCTACAAAGATCTTTTGTCGGTAAACAATTAGAGTATTGTATCAATGTGATGGTGCAGCTTCTATGTCTTGGTAAATTGCGGGAGGCAGAGTCTAACATCTCCAGGAAACATTTGATCTTTTAAATTTCTGAAGTCTTCCTCTGTGTGTAATTCGTTCAAGATACTGCCATGTTTCATCCCAGGGATGATAGCATGAGTTAATTTGTGGTTTGATTTGTGCCGTGGTAGCTAAGCAGCTCCACATGTCTTCATTTAATCCAAATTACACATTTATAATTTAATATAAACTCAGCTACTACCATGGGAAAGCACATGCTGACAAGGAGTACTCCCTCAGCTGTAGCTGTTGAACTCTTATCATCTGTAGTAGTTCAGTCAATGGTGCATAGAATTGCATAGAATGTAGATTTGCTATCGGTCGTATAGTCAATGCTAGCATCACCTATATGGTACACAGTTGTTGAAATCTAATGTTGCAGGGTCATTCTGTGGTATTTCTACTCTTTTCCCCAATTTTTCAAATTATTCTCATTATTTCTTTGAAAAATTGACTCCCATAAACTATTCTAACAATATGTGTATACCAATGTCACCTCAAGCTGTGCAGAGTTACCTCCCCTTGTATGCCAGCTTATTTGAGTGTTATAACTCATTCACCCCTGAAATTTCATAATGAACTATTCCAACCATTGAATTGGGAGGGTTCAAATGTGTCTTCAGGGGTGAATGAGTTAATGTGAATCTCCAACTGGCTTTTAACTTTAAATTACGACTTAATTTCAGGGGTGTAAAACATATCCAAAATATGAGCACAATAACCAATGAAATTAAGGTACAGCTCTGTAATAAATTTTACCAAGTAAAACCATCCTGTTGGTTTGTTGGTTAGCAATATGACTGTTTTTTGTAGTGTGTATATTTCAAACATATTTTATTTGATGTGATTTGCCATATGTTTACAATTCACCCTGTCAACAGCTTCATCCACATTGCAGTGTAAATCAATAAGAATTACCTTTTAAAGTGAACTCTGTCTAATCCCATCCCTGTATATTATGACATACTCCCATCCCTGTATATTATGACATACTATCCAACGTTGTGTCAGAGAAAGAGTGTCAGATTAGACAGGTTTAATTGTATTATACATTTTTAGCTCACCTGGCGAGCATTTTTCTTCATAGCTCATTTGGGTATGCAACTAAAGATTGAGATTACAAAGGACAAAATTCTACTGACTTTCAGTTTTGTCGGAAGAAAAACTCCATCTTTACAAAAAAAAGAAATTGCCGAATGTATATATATACTTCAACTTTTTTCACCCTTTTCCCACCAATGATGATGTTATCATTTTACTGGGCTTTTAGAAGTAAGGAACTGTGATGATAAGTGTTGTGGTGTGTTGACTTGCCTCATCAGCAACATTGACCACGTGGTACGGAGGCTGCGACAGGTGTAAACGGATGGCTCTGTCACAATCTCATCTCCCATCACCATGGTCATATATCATCGCACAGTCTCGAAAAACGTCATCCACTCCTAACGTGAAAAACTTCTGTGAAGCAGAGCTCTGGATTCTGTCAGTGCCAGAGTAGATCACTTCTCAATCTCAATAAAAAATGTGTTTTGACTCTTGATTTATCAAACATTGAAGAAAAAACACTGAGATTTATCAAAATCTGAAGTAGTTCAGTGAGACTTATCAAAAATCGAAATAAAACAGTAAGATTTATCAAGAACGACTTGGAAGCATGAGTCGAGTGAACCATTGGTGTGAAGCTTTAGGGTACTACCCCTGTAGGCTGTAGGGGGGATGTGTAAACGCCCCAGACTACAGTCAGCCAGTCTGGGCCCTTATTACTCCCAAAGTATATATCACATCATTAGCACCTAAGGGATCTACCGGTTCCCAGGGAAATTATTTGTGCGAGTATATATATTATCCTATGTTTATATTTATAACTAGGGTATATACATGTGTGTCTCATGGAGCCAATGAAATCTCCTCGTTCATAAGTGCACACATGTGGCATTTCTTAAAGTTCAAACAGACCCCTGTTTAGCACATAGACCTCCGATACTTTATTTCACATTACGGTGCACAGTGTAAACGAGATATCCTTCAGATTCACGTCTGGTATAATAAGGCTTTTGTAGTGGAAGCTATGACAGTTATATTCTTGTGAGTTTGTTCCTGTAGTGTTGTAAACTCTGGCTGGCTTTATGACCCTGGTTGCCGGTGATAAGAACGAGATGTTGGTGGTTTGATATCACCTCCAGTGGCAGATATAGTTTTTTTTGTCGGGGAGTTCTACAAATTATGTTTACACTGAGGGAACTACACTTGTAACCTGCAAGTATATATCTGTAACGACTTGCCTGACCGGGTCACATTTTATCACAAGATCTTTTTACATTTCTTTTGAGAATTGAGTAAGTCCTTCTTTTAATGAGTAAATGTTTTGAAACTTGTGCCAAATCCTCTTGATATTTATTTTTTTCTCAATGAAACGTATTTGAATGAATCTTTCTTAAATTTATTCTGAGATAATCGTGTGTGAATAAATACTGTAAACAGGGAAACTTGGGCTCTGGCAAATAATCGCCCTTCACCGATGAAATCCATGTTCGGCAAGTGTAAATGTTGTCCTTCCTATATAATTCGTATTTAGGGTATGCTGTGTACTAATATTCGCTGACATGATAAATTCACCCTCAAATCGGGACGGTGAAAAATCGAAAGTTAGATTAGTGGCAAAAATTTCCCGGTATACTGTATGCGATATTCTGGGTCCAATTTAGACAAGTTTCTCTTTTACCATTTACCAGTTTTATACAGGTTTTAAACATTCTTCATAGACAGGTCTATATTATTAAGAGAAAGGTTTCTCTCTCCCTTGTCTCTTTAAAAACAGGTTTCTGTGTAACCATTGTCTTTTATATGCAAGTTTCTATATTATCCAAAAAAAGTAGCACCAAATTACTGTATTTGTCAATTTTACATGTTAAAAAATATGAGAAGAATAATCAAATGCCTGTCATAATTAAGCCCTCCAATGAAACTCTGCATGAGTATTGGGTTGCATAGATGTGCAAGACACCTTTTGTATGGCAGTTGCACATCCAAGATGGCCACCACAGCCTCTGATTGGTCGAAATTTAGATATTGCCCGATTTCGATCAAATTTGGCATATAGGTGTTCTTATGTTGTTGTGAACACCTTAGTGACTTTCATTAGCAACATTAATGACGGTGGGGGTAGTTTCGGAGACTTTTGCAATGGCTGCCATTACAATCAGAACTTGTTACTAGAGATCTCGGTAGAAGGTTAGATATCATCAATAGTTTATAGATTAAAAAATGGATTATTACAATTTGGATGACATGTGTGATATGTTTGTCTGTTGCAGTCTGTTTGTGGAGCAATGTTTCAAGCCTTTCTCAGCAGACATTGTCCAGGAGGGAGTGTACAAACGCCTGTGTGCCGAAACCAGCCAGTACCTCACCGATCTCACCATCAAGGTCAAAAAGTAGGTCACTAGTTCCTGTTACATTGATGCTTAAGCTCATTGTGTCCAAGAATGCAAAAAAAGTCAACTACAATCTTGGACAGAATTTTCGAGCTTTCCTATCTCTCAGAAAATATTGAAATAGGAAACGTTGGGCCTTTTACCTTGAACAATTCCTTTTCTGCTGTTTTTATTTTCTTTTTCTGCAAGATGAGTGAAATAAAATATTAAAAATAACAAAATGAATTATTAAATAAAGTGATAAAAATTATTAAAATCTTTAAAGGGAAATCACTCTTACACTAATCCAAAGTACAAACACAACACATGTGTCATTAACTACATGATGTGTTGTCAGCTCTAGATCAGAACAAATAAGACTTCAACAGTTCCATTCTTTAATAGCTCATCGTCCCAAAGTCCAAGGGAGATAATCCTTATAGATATTTTACAATTAATTTTGCCAGTGGTGAAAAGTATTGGTTCACAATCATAACATACAACATTAACAGTTCTCTGACAGCTTTAGCAATTATCCTTTTTTCAGTCGTGAGAAGAACCTGAACACTGGTCTCCATCCTGACATACAGCGACGCATCAAGTTACCAGAAAGGGAGCTCAAGGTAGGCTTTCTATAGGGGCTTAGGATGTAAAGGGAGCTCAAGGTAGGCTTTCTATAGGGGCTTAGGGTGTAAAGGGAGCTCAAGGTAGGCTTCCTATAGGGGCTTAGGATGTAAAGGGAGTTTAAGGTAGGCTTTCTATAGGGGCTTGGGATGTAAGGGAGCTCAAGGTATGCTTTCTATAGGGGCTTAGGATGTAAGGAGAGCCTCGAGGAAGGTCTCCTATAGAAATTAAGATGAAGGAATATCTAATTGAAAATCAATTTTGGAGTTAGAAAGGAGAATCCTTTGCTAATTTTGATATGATTCCAAAGACCAAGGGTATATTATTTTAGAATCTTTGCTCTAAGGGTTGAGATTTTCTGTGGCACCCCAAAAATAAGGAATGTTTCGTTTCATAATTACTGTAGAGAGTTTAATTTGAATTCATACACATGTACCTTAATTGTGTGTTTCTCTGCTTTGCTCCAAGGCAGATACATGTTTTACAAATTCAAATGTCAAAGGTCAAAACACGCTTTAGGAATATTGTGAAGATTGGTAGTTTCTAGAACCTATCAATGCCAAAGTAATGAATTGAGGTCAAAGTTCAAATCATAAGTTTAGTTACCGAAAGCATCATTCTTTATTCTAATGAAAAATGATGTCAAAGTTTAAATAAATTGAATTTCCTTTTTCTTGAAGTTATATTTGAAACATCAGTTTGTACACATTTATATGTTGTACATTTTTTCTGGGCATGTTCTCAATTTCACGGTGTTTTGTTTCCCTGCTAAATTTATTTAAAAGCCTCATAGACCTAATATATGTAGATACTGTACATTTTGGGATCTTCAGTCAAATGAAAAGAAATAACTAATATGATGGTATTTTTATGAAAATTCTTGAAATGGTACATTGACATTGTATTATGCTCTGTTTTGGGTTATAATCGTTTCGGTTTAGTTTTAAGTATTTAGAAAAAGTAAATTGCTGGTTCATGTCATATTTTAATTGTTTGTTTGCTGATTTATTATTAATACATTTTTTCTCTTCTTTTCCTATACAGTTATCCATCCTGAATGCTGCTAAAATGTTGGACAAGTTTTACACCGAACGTGTCTTCCCGAAACTTTTGATCCCTGAAGTGGAATTCTGGGAAGGCAAAGGATTGGAATTTCGAGATTGGAGAGGTCAGTTCTATCAACAGTAATGCTCCCTTCATGTATTGATATACTGTTGTACAGTACATTTCACTTAATATCACGTCGCTTAATGTCACTTTTCGGTTATTGTCATGTTTTCTTGATGCACCGTTTTTCCTGCTATATAATCTATGTAATTCAATTCTTTTATTATCACCTGTTTTGAT
>JAUMHH010001963.1:0-11529 GCA_032359455.1 Chlamys rubida
CAGTAAATATATAGAATGACGACCTGCAACCTGTAGCAAATCACATGCAATTCTTGACGAAATACCTTACCCTTTTACCTGAGAATCACCAAATCATTGCGGTTTATCCAACGATGCGGTTTATATGTGAATGAAGGCTATACAACTGACTATGCGGTCTATCTAAGGGTGCGACTAATACCCACGGAAAATACGGTACATTAACATCAAAACAAGAAGCATTGCACATTGATTATGTTTAATATCTTTCCTATTTGTCTCATTATTGATATGGACACACACAGATTGTTGAAATGACTACTGTCTTGTTGAACACACATACTGCTGAAATGTCTGTCTAGCATTGCAGTAACACTTTTGTTTTTGAATGTCCTCTAAATTACTGTTGTATTACTCAAATATTTCTGAAATTTAAAATCCTCTGGTAACAATGGACTGCTATTTGTCTAATTTAATTTGTTTAATTTCAAATTGAAGCAACAATGTAAAATGTATGTTCAACCTTTACTGAAAACTCACCTTTAAAAATCCAGGCATGTGCTTATCTATATCTTCAATATCTGAAACGGTAAAAAACATTTTTAGCAATTAATCAGCAAGTAATGCATATTTTTGGCTGCTAAATTTGTACTTAATATGCCAAATGTGTATACATATCCAGGTCTGCATTAGCCAATGATTTCTAGTACCCCCACCCCATCCCAAAATCACCCACCAAGCTGTTAGCACCATCCGCATACATTATATATGTTTGTTTTTGCATTTTTTAAGTAAATGATTTACAGCCCAATGGATTCATTATTTCTTTATCAGGTTTTTTTTAGCAGAAGAACAGACAAAGACAATCTTTGCAAAGAATTTTTTGTTTTTCAATATCAATGAAAAGTTGTTCTGTGCATTACAAACCAGGTATAATGTAGAATCCATGTTTGTTGGTCACACATACCGTTTAATTTCTCTGCCAGAGGATCTGTTACATCTATGGCCAATATCTTCCAATCAGTTTCACCTGAAAGTGCGGAATTCAAAACATGTATTCCAAATTAAATTTATTGTTTATATTACTATTCAAAGCACCTTTTAAAATAAAAACTAAAACTATGTTGGAGCAATATGTAAGCCTATGTACCCCACTTATCTGTAGGAGGAAAACTCTTAAATATTGAACAAGGAAAAGAGGCAAAAAGGACCATGCACCAGTTCATACTGAAACAATAATATGTGTTCCTCCATAAGATGGTTAGATAGTATTGTTATATCTAATCAGATATAATTTACCTTACTTTACCTTGATCAACGAGAAGTGCCATTCCTAGGACTTACTCTCATCAATATAAAACGTGATAAACAGGACCTACCTTCATCAATTAGAGCAAGTGTCCCTAAGATTTTGACTTGTATCACAGATCCCCTAGGATGCACCTGTGTAAGTAAAGATTTGCACATCAATAATAACTCCATAAATAGGAGAGGTAACTCCAATTTAGATACTTAATTCACATCCCCTAGATGTAAGTATCGGTGCAGTACATTGGAACTAGTGTTACACTGTAAATAACATTTTAGACCAAAGGGAATTACAACATAAATGGTGAGGTAACTCCAAAAGTATACATACTAATTCACATCCCCTCAATATACCGGGTCAACGTTTTGAGTGCTAAGTAGGGGTGGGGTGTGCAATATCATTGTAATATTGTTATACCAGAAATATTATTTAATAATGATATGTATTACGGTACGGTGTTTCAGCCAACTATCGATATATAATGATGTTCAGAAGAAAAAGAATGTGTCGGTGCATTAATGATTTCACTCTCTACTAGACCAAAATAACTGAATATATCACCCGATAACTTTGTTGCAAGGGGGTATAATGGCAAAGCACAATCCAATCTCAGCTCACTGAAGTGTGTTATTTATTTTGAGCTGTGGAAAACACGGAGCATAAACAGAGTGCAAGCTGTTCTCTCTTTCAACTGATATCGCAACACTTCTTAAATCCAAGCAGGACCAAGTTTTTTATGCATGGTAACTGTAACCTTTTACATTGTCTTTTGACCTTGAACTCTCGACCTTCAAGGTGTTGTAGTTATGAACTACTCTGTGAATCTCTATCGAGACTCATTTGAAGTAAATGGCCCTGGACAGTGTGTAATAATATGTCATTAACAACCTTTGCTCATTAGAAAAATGAGAAATTATGAATGTGAATACCTTGTATCCGATCTCACACACATCTAGTGGGTCGGAATCTCCCTTACACTCTGTTTCTGGGCTGATGATGTTCGGGTCCTCATAAGTCTGGCAAAACAAGCAATACTCAGTTTACATCATTTAGCACCAAGTTTACTTGACAAATAGGTGATAACCTTTCAAACAACCAGAGTTATAAATACGAAACTGGCATTTTTCTTCCTGACAATATCATTGTTTAATTATTTTTTTTAAGAAGTGTAAGACACAAGAAGCAAGTTGCTTATCTACCAAACTAAATAGACATCTAGTGAGACAAAAAATAAAACAAAACCACACACAATTACCATTGTTTTTGGTGAGTTTTGTTGAGTCTTGTTCGCATTCTTTAAGAATGATATTAAAGAAAGTAAAACACTTTGACAATGATAAGAGAGCATCCTTTAGGTGGATTTTTTTCTTTTTATCTTTCTGAGTTAAGTTTATGATTAGTTTACCTATACCTAAATATACCTGTGGAATGGCACCATAGTTCCATATGTAGCCATGGTGAGGGAAAACATTTTTCACAAATCTTGGCTTTTCCTTCTTCACATCCTGTTTGATTGGATTCATCTCATCTCCTGTGGTGATCTGTCAAAGGAAGACGTTGATTTAGCTCAATATTTCAAATTGCTTTTGATCTTTACAATCAGTTTTGATCTTCCTCTTCCATTAGCAGCATACTGTCACAGGGAATCAAAGATTAATCAATATAGGATAATTTCTTGTGATTTGTTTGTTTACTAGTGAAACGTCAAGCAGACATAGATTAAATTACCATGGCTACCGACATGGTGAAACCTTATATCTAAACACTAAGATCTTAATGAGACAGACAGGGCTCAGCCAGTGCCTGTATCCATAGGAACTGTTTTGTAAATGCTCAACTTCACTCAAGATTATGCATTTATGGCCCATTCTTCATTCTGGTGATAAATAATTCAAACGTCTTCTTTTCCCCCCTCAAAAATATGAAGGAGCTTAGCATGTTAAAGTTGGTTTGAGCAAAGAATTCAATCTCAAGCATGAAAATGGCATCTGAAAAGGTTTTCTTCCCATGGAAGGATGCTAGTTTTTCACAGGATCAACTGACCATGTTGGTACAAATTAGAATATATGTGAACAACCAGGTCAAGGGTGGAGTGTCTTGTTCAAAGATTACATACACATGGTAGTGGTCAACTGAAACCCTTCTTACCAGACTGGTATTGTCCAGTACTGGCCAAATAGAGGCTACAGCACTATGACACAAGTTGATATTAACAATCAGAAATCCTCTTCCATAAGATAGATGAGCATCTGAAGGTTGACATGTGAAATTCATAATTTCATTTTAACAAAACCTCTACTCAAACATTAGTTTGCATCAGAGATAACTATTTATATCAAAGAGAACTTAATTAGGGGTAATTGGGGATGATAGCATGTCAGTAATACACTGAAGATATTTGCATAAAATGATGGCTCAAGTTTTTCTACACCAGAAAATACAATGAAGTATCAATGCATATTTTAAATATGTATCAAATTTAATTTAAACTTCTCACTTTGCTTCAGGTATGTTTGAATACGTAGCCTCTTGGATAAACTTATTTCACTAAATGCATTAAAGTTGTATAGAAATTTACAAATTTATAGAGCTTGCTGTCTTTCCAATTTTGTACAACAATATGTACAACAATACCAGTAGATTATAGAATTATTTAATTCTACTACTGTATTAATTAATGTAAATGCTAATTGAATTGATTGTATAAATTGTATGTATCTATGTACTGTAAAGCGCTTTAGAGTGGCTTATATTCTAGCTAGGTAGGGCGCTATATCAAATGTTGTATACTATTATTATTATTCCATTATACAACACAGCATATTTACACACTTGGTATACCTCTCCAACCTTTAATCAAGCTGGCCGAGAGTTTATTTAATTGTATACGACGATAGGTTTACATCTGTCAACACAATAACTCCAAGGTACTGTACAAACGTTCAGTTCACATGAATTTATTTGAATTTTGCCCTAAGTAAATCATTTATAACACAGTTCCATTATTGTTATACATGTACATTGATTCCAGCAATTTATCACTGTATTAAGTAAATATTGACAATGCAGACTACATAGCAAATACCAGGGTTGAGGGCTATGTACCCTATGGACCTACTCAAGTTTGGACTCGCATACAGTGCTAATGGATGTTTGAAAGTCAATAGCTGTTCAGCCATTAGCTGTAACTTTATCTGGTGTGACAGACATTTACCATTTTTGCCATCCTTAAATGACCTTAGCTGTTAATAGGACGTTAAACAAAATAAAACCAAAACCAAACCATTTACCATTACGATGTCACCTGTCTAAAATGTAGCTTTGAAAACTCTTTAATTGTCCTACTGGGCACCATGGAAATAATTCTATCTATTTAGTAAATCAATCTGTGTATTTCAGAATCATATGTCTTTCCCAAATAAAACCAAAATTTCAGCAAAAAGCTTGTGCAAAAGTCCATACATGTCTATTTGGGCCGTCTTAAAAAGAGAGTCCCAGGAACAGTAGGTTTAATTGACATGTAAACCTAGAAATGATGGTCACAGTGATTAACATTTACAGGTTTCAAAGAGATTAAATGAAAGTTTTTATGAGGCCAAGTCATCAAATAAAACTGAAAGTACATTAAGAGTACATCAGGTAGTGGGACAATATATCCTCTTGTCACGTGCCACAAAGTAATCATATAAACTAAATATATAACAAAGGTTTATACCAAGAATGCTTCTCCTGGTGCATTCTTGTACATGTAGTAGAATTCTCAAAATGTACCAATAAAACTAGATCTGAAAATGAAACACACACAACTACATAAGTACTAAGAGAAACACAGAAAATTCAAGAACTTTCTTGAACTTTTTTAGAAAATGTCAAATTCCAATATGATTGCCTGACAGCCATCTTGTTTGTGTGATCATTTTCAACTTAAACATGTGATACCAAGGACAAAAAGGAATCTACTTGCATTATTTCAGAAATTTCCCTCTTTCCCACAATTTGAGAAATACTTTTCCTGGCTTTCAAGGTTTGAAAATAGGAACTTTTAATCTGCAAAAATTTTGTGCATTTAATAAAACAAAAATGTGATATTTGTAAGCTCACCTCCATTTTGGCATTGGACCAGCGAGGAATCTCCACAACCATATTACAAACAGACTGGTCACTACTGGATGGGTAGATGGGAATGTCATGGAATGGAGAAATCACGTTCTTCTGGGAGTCAGCTAGAAAAGAAGGAACATAATCAAGTAACCATTGTCACAGTCGGTAAAATGAGTCTATAAGGATATCTGTTGCATATAGATTTTTTAAATATTTTCTTTCTGAAATACACAATGTATTCTCTAAAATGGATTTCCCAGCAACATTCACAAACAACTAAACATCGAAATTGCAAATCAAAATCCGAAAAGTACCGCAACAGAGAAATTGCATTGTGTGTAGATGTACCAGCGATTGGAGACGGTGAATTTGTATCTAAACATCATGATTGCATTCATATGTATGATACATTGGACATGTCAATCATGCTGCTGATTATATTTAATTTTCTTTTATTCACAAATTGATATATGCACACACACACATTTATATCTTTAATCCCTGAATATTTTGTTAAGTTTATATTACAACTCTCACCAATCCAAAGCCATGATTCACGGACTCTTGAGATTTTAATCCTATAAAACTGCTGATGAATAATGAAATAACTATAATCTATGTACAACAGCTGTGTTACTTGTGACAGCTGAACCTCACAGAACGACTTCAGCATAATAAAGAAAATAACAAGGCGAAGTATTGCAAGGTAATCCATAGTCACTCACTGGTAATTATTTCTTTATTTACCGAGCTGTACATGCATCTAAAGACTATCTCACGATATAGGTCACAATGACATACTTCCTATACTCCGCAAGCCAAGTCATACCAAATCTGGTTACTACAGGTAAAATAGTAAGTATGGGAAATATGTCACGGATGATCTTTTTCAAGGATAAGGTCAAAGCATATGTCACAGTGACTTACTTTATGTACTCAGGGGTCCTTTTGGCTCAGTTTTACAGCCAAATACATAAAACGTACCTTATTTTCCCAAAATGACCAAAAAATTATGAATATATTCCCGATTTCAATACAAATAATGCTATATTTTCCCAATTCATTAAGGGGCAAGCTTTTGTCAAATTTAGGTTAAACAAGAGGCCCAGAGGGCTTGTATCGCTCACCTGTTTCTTTTGTTACATGAAACTGACATATAGGTAACTTCAGACCAAATTTGGCAACTAAAACACAAGACATTTTAACATCTCTTAAACGCTTCTTAAGATATTGTTTGAAATTTTAATTTTAAAGTTTTTAACCCACGTTGACATTTGACTCCGGCTAGCACTTGAAGTTGACATTTGATCTCATTACTGTAATAAAGAAAAAGATTCACACTGCTGGTCTACATAACATACCCAAGTATCAGGACTCTAGACCAAATGCTTCTTTGGATATCATTGTTTAAAGTGTTTAACATATTTGACCCCTGTGACCTTGAAAGTAGGTCAAGGTCCTTTTAATGAGGAAATTTATAGCACTTCATCCCAGGTACCTACTGGCCAAATATCATGACCCTGGGCCTTATGGAACTTGAGAAAAAGATTGTCAAACCTTTTAACCCATGTTGACATTTGACCCCCAACTAGCACTTTAAGTTGACTTTGGCCTAATAACAGTAATAAAGAAAAAGATTCGCACTGCTGGTCTACATAACATACTCAAGTATCATGCCTCTAGTCCAAATAGTTCTAAGGATATTGTTGTTTGAAGTTTTTAACATATTTGACCCCTGTGACCATGAAAGTAGGTGAAATAGTGTAAAAGATGTGCCCTGGACAAATTTTCAAAGGTCAAACCACAGGTCACATTGAGGTACGTTTTGCACTTGACACTCTGCTATACCAGGGCCCATATTCATGAAACCATACTCATGCTCAAGCCAACTTTGGTAATTCACTTAAACAGTGTAATACTGTCAAAAAGAAAATGAAGTAAAAACATTGAAAACTGTTTTCGGCTGTAATTCTCTCCACGAATCTTCCATATCATTGACAAAATGTGATTTTTTTTAATGATTTATCACAGAAACAAGATGTTGGGCTTGAGAACAAAATCTGATTTTGAGCATGAGAATGGTTTCATGAATACTGGCCCAGGATGTCCTTGCATATGAAATATGCGTACTAAAAGTATAATACAGAAAATTTGCCCTGCACAAATTCTTCAGATGGACTGATGGAAAGACAGACAGATAAAGTGCAAACTTACAGTCACCCACGGAACTGGTGGAGAACTAATTAAGAAGAAAAAAAACACAATATGGACTATTTCCCATTTTTTCCCCAAAAGTCCAGTTCATATGTGGTGGGGCACTTCAATATTTATATATGCATATAAACGATGTCCCCTGCCCTTCTTAATCCCAAGAGGAAATTAATATATTATTTCTTGTTGAGTAGATTCCTTAGTATAGATATTTCATGCATACCCGGTACAAACAAAAAAATCAGCATTAGACTTGTGGCTATGTCTGAGCTTACATACAGTTCTAACTGATAAGTTTGATTACTCATACAAGGCACCTATATAAAGATTAGTCAGTAGTGTTCCTAGAAGTCTACGTGGCATTATTTATATACATTGACTCACTTGTTCCAAGAACTTGGGTCTATACTGAAAATTTAGCTTGGTGTTTCTAAGTAACTAAATTTAATATTGATTCTGTTTACCCCCAGTTAACTACACAGTACTTGAAAACTATGGAGTGCAACCAACCACTGTAAGGATAAAAGCCCTTCATTTGGGAGTACATGTACCTGGTAATATGGAAAGCTTACAAGCAATTAGCCTCTCTGGTAAAAAAATATCATTTTAGGTTTGAGTTAACGACATTTTCTCAAACACTGGGGTTCGTTTATATATTGGTTACAAGATCAATGCATCTTCTGACAAATTTTTTTTTTTAACCTTCATAGATACAGATTTGAGTCAGCTATTTTCCTAGAAATCTTGGGAACACCCATTGGTTTCTAGAACTTGAAAATTGGATTGGAATATCCATTATTTTGTCCCCTGCTGGACTACAGGTGCTGAAAGCTCAGTGATAAATCATTAACAGACATTAATGAATTGTAAAATATTTAATCATACCTACATAATTATGTGTATCTCCAATAGGGTTCAGTTACCATATCCATTCAGTCAGTCACTAAAATGAACTCTTTCAATACGGAGGTTAATTTCTCAGCGTATAAGAGGCTGAAATGGAAGTGGTTATTTTCTGACAGTACCCCTCAATTGCCTTTTAACCCAGGTCACTGTATCTGATTTCAAGTGTTATGATTTTAAAAATTTCATGGGGATTTACCGCTAACATTTTTACATCACATTATAGGACAAATAAAAAGACCTAAGTTGCACTAAACTTATATGCTGAATGCAGAAAGGAATAATTTATGTCAGAGAGTTATTTTCCCCAATGGAGCAGCATCTTATAGTTTGTTACCCTGTTTACTGGATGTGACCTGTTGTCTCCTTCCAGTTTATTTAGATTATGTATGTCTGGTGTTCATAACTTGTCTTCATTTACCCAAAATCTTTTTTTTATGCAATGGTTGACATAATGGGTAAGGGTTAGCTGCGATAACGTAGCTTTCTGACGACGAGAGTTTTTTTGTATATATTGCGTCGTTAGAGCTACGAAGCGATCCTATGCCAACTGATGGAGCAAAATCAAAAGTGCTAATCTGTATGCTAATTACATAAAATTCACATCTCATACGAGTATAATTTAATCAAAATATTGCATAATTATTGAAAAAACGAATCCTTACCAATGAAAAAAACTCTTTCAAAAAATAGCTTGGAATTTTTTTTTAGAAATTACCACCATGACAGATCACGCATGATGTTATCTCAATTATCCTTTCTATGTATGGCCTGCATGCCAAATATAGTATTACTACTGATGCCGCCATGTTTACTACAATTTCCATATTGGGTCATGACACATATAGACTTCTGACCTATATCGGAAGAGAGACGAACTTTCCAACACGACGGTCAATTCAGATTTCGATTGCACTTGCTACGTTAACTTGATAATTTAACGACATTTTAGGCAGAGTTTAACTTCAGATTATATAGGATATCAACAGAAATAGTTCATATTACAACCCTATTTATCAAACAGACCAAGGTGCTGTCAAATAATTCTAAAATCGCCCGGTGTGAATTTGCCCAGGGCTTGCTCCATTACAAGGCATGGGATCGATTTATTACCCGGTCGGGGGAGAGGAGGCTGGGTATGAATATTAGTACTATGTAAGAGTGTGAAAATGTATATTTTGTAATTTTGAAGCCCATTTTTGTTTTGAAAGTTGTAAATTAGCTTATTCAATTAACATAAACATAATAAACAGACACTCCTTGTGCATTATTTAATAGGTGATTGGTCAATTCTAACTGCTACTAATGTACTGTTAACAGCAATAGTAAGAGCTTAGTGACAGCTATTCGAAATATAGCTCAAATACACCTATTTACGGTACACAGCCAAAAACACACTCCATGAATTGGCAATTATTATGATTTATGTTATATAGCTAATACAGCAGAGGTCAGTTTTACTTGCAATAACATTTTTAGCATCCAACTTGAATCAGAGTCAATGCAACAATACATGTCTGATGTACGGTGAATGCCGGTTGATGCGTGCATCATATTATAGCCGATTGTATTCATACTTACTGAAGAACATCCGATAGTCCTTGGTGAAAGGGGTTCCTCGTTCGACAGTTAAGTACGACATGATCACTCTAGATGTGTGGATATGTCTCCTTAGTAAGCAAGTTTTCGGACGGTTGGCCAACACACTGCAAGTCTCTGACTTTACACAAGCTCCTAGAGCGACACTCACCAATCGAGTCGCTGTTCGCACACGTTGCATTGAAAGGTATGGCAATAACTGATGCGCACGCATCAAGGTCCCGGATCGGCAAATCCAGACAGGTAGTTGGGCGCGTTCGATAAGAAAGTGACGTAAACGCCGGGCTGGAGGTTTCCGAGCACATACAAAGATATCGATTAACATATCGGTATCATAATCTTCTTTCACTGAATGTTCGTGTGCGGGATCGGATCTAGATCCACGTCTGCGCGACTTCCGTGAAATCAAAACTGTTGTAGTTCTGTTCGCATTCTTATTTCATACTTGTTAAGTAACTTAGACTTTGCTACTTTCGTTTTAGTATCGTTTATCACAGTTCATGGTTTAGTTTCTAAGGAAAGCCGGCCAGTGCCAAGATTGAAATAAAGCTTTATGTCGTTGACTTACATAGTTATTAGTTTTAGTTCCTATCAAAGCCCGTCATGATCGGATACATTTCTACTTCTTCTACAGGGTACTGACCAACTTCAAAAAATGAAGATTAATGTCAGAGGAGGGTTTTGATGGGAAGAGGAAACTTTTTTTTACAGAGAATTTAGTTTGTTTTTGCAAAGTGACGGTAGAGGCTTGATTTGAAAGAGTTTGCTGTCAGGCTAGATACAGTATCCAATCGGGTATACTTTGGGAAGAGAGCTCGTTTCCATGCCTGGATTTTCTGACAGGGGGAATAAGTCTGTCAGATTTCAGCAGCAACAGTAACTTTACTATTGACAATATGATAAAACATGGTAAGACGAGCATCTCTACGTCTTTCTGATAGGCGGCGCAATTTGAAGTGGTCTAACATTTCAGACACACTTGAGGTACGGTAATTGTACCTGTGCTTATTTAGCACGTAACGCGCAGTCCTGCGCTGCACCATTTCAATTTTGTCATTTGTTTGGGTGTGCGGGTCGCATACTGTGCAAGCATATATTCTAGTAATGGTCGTACTAGTGATTTATATGCCTGCACTTTGGCTGATGTTGAGCCAATTCTAAGATTTCGTCTCAAGAAGCCTAGGATGGAATTTGCCTTTGAGTAGATGCTATCATATGGGAGTCCCATTTGAGGTCAGATTGCAGTGTGACACCCATTTACTTAACCTGATCTACATGCTCTAATAGATGTGCGGAACAACCGGTTTGTCCGTTTTTTAATGTAACAATACGGGTATAAATACTGGCGGACCTGCAAATGTTTATGCAGGCCTTGCAAGGCTTTGTCAAGGCTCGCCCGAAAGCAGCATCAGATTACTAGGTCCAAC
>JAUMHH010001974.1:0-11529 GCA_032359455.1 Chlamys rubida
AATGAGTCACATGTGTCCATTTTTCTGTACTTCAGGAAACCGGCTACCTTTTTCACTACTGTGAAGTTTTTCAAGAAAGATAACTCTTACCTGCAATTACTATGTGTTTATGGTTTTATAATAAAATGTCAATTTTTAATCGTTTATAGATAATTTATTTGACATAATTTCAGCATTTATTAAGTTGATATACATATAATAATATATGGCTGTATCTTTTTATTGACATTATTTTGCAACATATTGTGTCTTTCATTTTTTGTTTCAAAAGTCACTCCTTTTTACATAAATTTCCATTTAAATTCCTTAAAATTCTGACAACCTATATTTTTTATTTGCGGCAGAAAATTTTCTTTACTCCAAAGCAATATAACTACAAAATTTGAAGAAAATCTACTGAGAAATAGTGACACAACCCTATTACCTTAATGTAACTTGCATCTATTTGTGGGGTTTTTTTTCAAAACAAAACAGGACAATTTATATATGATTTGACGTCACGATAATTAAATTTAGCATAAAACATCACCAAACGGAAATGAGAATGTTTATAGTTAGCAAGGCAGGCACGCGTGGCATAAGAACAGATATCGAACGGTATTGTTTCAACACGCATCGCCAACAAGGAGTGGGCTGCTTCACGTGTCGGTCCATGTGAAACAGTGAGCGTAGGCTGCTCTTGGTCTTCATCACCGGTAACTGGGAAACACAAAGCGCAATAAAGGGCATGTTTGTCAACCGTGAAATATATCCCTCCCACTCCCTCAAATCTATCTCAACTGAAAAAATATGTATTTGTTTTTTTATCGCGTAAAGAGCTCATTTTAATTGTTACAAATCTATAAAATATATAATGAACATCTTTGGACGAGAACACTTTTTGCCCCTCTGTTAGGATGATTTGATACCATAGTCGGAAATTATAATCATTAGGGACCGGGGCTGAGGGGAAGGGAATCTGTCGTCAACATGTCGCTGCCTACATTATCTTGTGGTGTAATAACATTATGATGTTCCCATGTTTTTTTTCAACTGTACCAGTGTAAATTTCTGTAGCTTATTATTAAAAATGAACGTAATAAACACACAGGTGTAATTACATCTGTGGATATTTTGGTTTTATTCATCTCCCCTTCTGCTTCAACAGTAGTAAAGACCATTTTGGATTTTCGTCTTTTTGGTCCCTAATATCACTGAAGAGTCCTAGATGCATGGTTCAGTGTATTTCATCGATTTTTGGAATATTATTTTAATTACCAAACTATATTTGCGACCCGATTTGTATGTCTTGCGTTCATCTATTACGTATTATATCATCAAAGATAGGAGGATTCCTTAAGTTACGTCCTAATTAAATCGGTTGACATTTAACTTATCTCCCATTTGCAATGGTGCATTCAAATAGATTTCATACATGCCATTAGAAGAGGACATCCAACATTTATTTAGTCTTCTTAATATCATTTATTCAAAAAACATAATACATGTAATTTGGGTATGAAATACTTTGCTCAAACTAGCAAACAGCTATTTTCTTATTTAGTTCGCTTTTTCGTCTCTATTAAAACACAGAATCAAGATGTTTACAAGCAGTAAAAAGACTGCTGAGGTCAAGAACAAACAATATTTAGTATTCTGAAAAAAAAATCTTTTAATTAAAATAATATTTTTATTCGGCTTTAAATACGGTGCCCAAAGTGGGAAACACTTCTGAGAAACTTAGTTGGCCCTTCGTTCCCTACAAATACATGAAATTATGTTGTCTATGCGCAGTAAACAGACTAAGAAGGTCAAGAATATACAGCAATCAGTCTTTTGAATATCTGTCATTTAAAGAGCATATTTAATGGATTACTTACCCCCAATCAAAACCTTTCGAGCTTCTTTTTAAATATTAATACCATGCCGCTGAATACTCAAGTAAATTATTCCAAGGATGACTTTTGTTTACAATGTGTAAAATCGCTTAGTAATAGCAGCTAACAGTTGGTCATTACTAGTGATATAATTAACATTCGTATGGAAAACCAAACCATGTATAATCTATCTAGCAAAAATTCGACTTTGAAAGCCCTACTGTGGAGGTGAATGAACTTCACTGACGCCATGCATCTATCGGCCATTCACCGGTGCTGCCTGGTTTGAATACTTCGAAGTCGAATCAAGCAGAATCTATTGCCTCTATAAATGGTAATTGAAGACGAGTTAATGCTTTAATAAAGTCGCATGGGTAGAATCCGTTACTGCTTAAATGAATCCGAGACACATTAAATGATGTAATATTAAAAAAATGGAAATATTTTGCTTGCAATTCTGGAATAATTTTATTGTCATGACGCCGATAACTGAATAATACTTTTTTTCGTCGGCTTTTTGTTTTTCCTTGAAACCAAAGGATGAAAGTGGTGTCATGGGAAACAGATAGTGCCCTGTTTTAATCGAATCCAGCAGAAAATGGTCGATTTTTCGAACATGATATATTTCTCTGTTGATCATTTTCAAAACGTTAAAACAGTATTAGGTTTCGTATTATCCGCTCCCCTCTGGTTTATATGTTTAAGGTCTAGGTCGTTGTTAATATTTTTGGAAAAACTTTGTCCTCACTCCACTGACTTCCTCAATGCAATTTCATGAAACTGGATACATGTGTTTAGTATGGCAATGCCTTGAACAAATTTGCGTTTCAGGTTACTGCATAGAAAAAGCAATGTTATTTACCCTAGCGACTTCATTTCCTCTTACATATGTCACAATGCATCATGAAAACCCTGTTATATCAGCAATCAATCCTCGGGGATTAAGACATCCATGAGCAAAATCTTCCAACTTATATTTAGAAAAGTGAACACATGATGAGGACACACATGGCTAGGGAGACACTGCCGAAAGGAAAGAGTAAAGGAAGAAAAAAGAGGAAATATTCAAAGTGTTGCATTAGGGCAGCATATAACGTTTGGTTTCTTTAATTAGGGAAAACTACTGTATTTTGATTTTGCGGCGGTATATCGTGATTATACTGTCGCAAATTGAGTTTTACTGGCGACGCGGAGCGGATCCAGTAAAACGGATATTTGCGACAGTATAATCACGATATATCGCCTCAAATTCCAAAATACTACAGCAGGGATATCCCCATTCTTATTCATACCAATCAAACCCACCGAATGAAACAACGATATTTTCGGAATTACGTTGACCTTTCGGGGTCACGCTATTGTTCGTGACGTCATGAATAATTAATTTCATGACGTTTCAAGGTCAGTCGGGGTCATCTCCGTCATTAACATTCGCCATCTGGGCTTCATATGCAAATGAGAAATTTGCAGACTGTATATCATGGTTTTACTGTCACAAATTATTTTGATTAACCAATCAAATGACGATGAAATGTCGTGTTACATCTCAAATGAATTAGAATATACCCTTAACAGAAGACACAAATGAAAACCCAGATTCAGCTGGAGATCCACATTATTCTCCTCTTACAATAATATAGGATTGCATACAGCCTATTCTTCCCCCGAATTTGCCAAATTAACACGAGTAAAAATTGGTAACAGACATAATCATGAAGCACGATATGGATTCGTTGCCTGTATGTTTAGATGTTTCACACCGGTAAGTTAGAAGGAAAATACATTCATCTGTTCTTGCATTGCGTGTGTGGTATTGTCCCCTGGCAATCTGGCAAAGTGTTTAGAGGAAAACAGCTCTTGATAGGCATTTATTTCTCGAAATGTTACACTGAGAACACAGTAATAGGAATTCAATATATGTGATCATGGAATACAAGAACTGGTTAACGCTGCAATCATGGCTACTTTTTATCATGTTTTGCATTCAACCAAAGAAAGGAAGACCAAGTTGGCGTTATAAACAAAACAATTATCAGCATATGACCATGAACATTCGAACCGTAGCACAGCACACAGACAACATAGAACTTGATACAATTGTTCAATAACAGGAAACGAGGGGTCGTCAACAGAAAAAAATGTTTTTTTACATCAAATATGTCGCTAATCATAAGATATTCAGTGACGGATGTAAGATGACTCACCATCGCAGTCATGATAAACATGCTATATTTAAACTGGCAGACTGGTTCACTATCACGATGACTACTGAATTTGTCTGTACTATAGACTTAATCCTCATATCTACATTGTTTAACATGCCTTATGGAAATCATTGTCTACCAACACTAATTGCATGCTCGTAAGGGACAAGGTTAAGGCTCCTGAGAAATCGAGTTTTTTCCTTCGGTGTCATTAGCTTTCAGGAATATAAAGGAGAGCAGCAATGATCAGCTACGTCTACTTGATAAATAAGTGTTTCTCTTTCTGCCCATTTTGTTTTAAAAATTGCCGGAAGTTAGAAATAGATTACTTGAGGAACGAAACTGAACAAAATGTGAGTAATGAATGTGTTGGCGCTTTTATTGATATGATGTGAACAAGAGGCCCCAAATGCCTACATTGCTTATCTAGTTAGAGCACTAGATGACTAGATATTTTCATGAAAAGCAATCATGCAAACCAGCATACCAATGGGTAGATAGTATTACACTCTGCGGCTTGGTCATTCAAAAGTTGTTCAAGGTTTTTAAACACATTTGACACTTCTGATGTCAAAAGTAGGTCAAAGTCATCTATCGAGGATACTTTATAACACTCCATCCCTGCATACTACATATACCTGCCAAATGTCATCACTCTAGGCTTCCTTGTTATGCAGTAGAAATCGTTTAAGATATTTACATATTTGACCCCTGCAGTGTTGAAAATCTGTCAGGGCACTAATTTGAACAAAATAGGTTGCCCTTTATTTCATCATTTCGCAAGCAAAATATAATTAACCCTGGGCTATTCAGAATAAATTCTTTAAAAATCTTAACTCGTTTTAACTATATAAACTTAGAAAAAGGTCAAGAAATATGTTTTTGTACTTTTTCTTAAGATCTCTATTTCATTTTACTTCTTGGGGTTAGAACAGACGCTTAACAAAATTCTACTCCCAAATTTCACACCCCTGAATAGAATTTCCCTATCCCCTTACCACATCTGATAGAGTGTTTTCAGTTTTCATGCAGTCTGTTATTTTCTGTAATCGTGATAGCTTTTATATTCGCTGTGGATGCCAACAGACAGCAATTTAAAGCTTAAAGAAATCACGTGGGTCTGATCTTTTCGTGCTAATTTGATTCTGCAGCACACAAAACGCTTAACATCACAAATAGAACTGATTTATTTAGAATTTGAGAAAAGTACTATAATTAGGACGCCGACCATTTGACAATTATTTTGTTTACTGCGTGTCTTTTTGTCTGGAACAAACCGTAATTGGCCACATGAGAAACGGAGAGTGACTTGTTTTAATCAAGCTGAAAAAAACACGTTACATCAGTGTTTTTGCCGGCTGGCCTTCCCAAACCAATGAGTCGTATCAGCTTGCTTTACTTAGTCGGGTTTACTTTGTTCGAAAAAAATAATACCCACGCTAAATGCAAACTGGTCAATATTCCTTCGATTCATATATGTTAAGAAATTTGAGGGAACAGAAACAACTGGTATAATACAAACCAAAGGAAATATCTGCTTTGTAAATAAATAATTTTATGTCTAATTAGGGATATTATGTAGTACCGTGTGACGTAAAAGCCGTTTGTCTGAAAAGAATAAATAATAATACGCAGGTTCGAGATAAAAAAAAAACAACCAACAAGACAATTCCGATGAGGCAACAAAACCGTAGTTCGATCTTTGAAACCGATAAAAACTTGGGCAACACATGAACAAACGAATTATTTACATGGATACCCTTAAAAAGAACGAGGAAAAAGGCCAGGTGTTCCGGAAGAGTAAGCAGCTTCTTATAAAGTAATGCCACGTCCTTATAACGAGAACCGAGTTAGTGGCTACATAACAGCATGGCACTCTCATGAGCATAGATACACGAAAAGATTTCAGAGAATGTTTTGCGCCAACTACCTGTGGTCACATGAGCTGAACTACACCCTGTGTGATGAGTCTGAATTAAATGGCGCAGGAGATACTTATATGATACTGACGTCAATTAAAGCTTTTGCAAATGTCAAAGGCAAAGATAAAGTTGGCGTCGGCTTCCTTTTGGTATGTGACACTTTCCAATGGTAAGACAACATGGCTGCAAACAGCAATCATGAGAATCTAATAACTCTTAACATGTGACTTACACAACATAATTCCATACTGAAGATGTTCATATCGTTTTATGGATAGATTCCTCAAGCAATTTCTGATAAATAGCGGTGCCAAACTTCAACAGTCAGGAGAGATCTCAAAGGGAAGATGACACCCACCATTATATGATCTTTATATAGGTATGTTTGATCTTTCTCGTTTCTTTTGAATGTTTATCGGCCATATTGGTTTTCTGATCAGTCCAAATATTCAATATACACAAATAATGACTGGGGAACCTTCATTTTAAATTTTAGAAAGACTCCTCCAGTATTCTTTTAAAAAGCGCAAGCAACCTTGAACTTTCGATATTTAAACGGTTGCCCGTCAGCCATTTTGAATTTCCGATGAGTCCCAAGATTTAATATGCACATCTAGGAACCATGGAGAAACAAGGGAAATTCTGCAAACCTCAATTGCTTCCAGTAGTATGAACGTCCTATCAACTTTCACCCTTACCAAAATCCGTTAAGTTTGTTAGCTCGTGCGATTGTAGTAGTACGAAGTAGGAAGCACTTATTTAAATCTTCACGTGTCGATGCAGAAAGCGAACACAACGAATACAATTTTTACATTGTAATGCATCATTTATCTGTTGTTTGTCCTTGTTGGACTCGTCAGTGCTATTCAACGTCAAACTCAAATCTAAAGCGTTCTTGAAGATGAACGTAACACTCAAACAGGTTTTCCACCTTTAAAATCTTTGTAATGCCAAAAATTGATTATGCTGCATCATACAGCTGTTTCGTCTCTCTATGATTCATCGGTGATGCTAAGAGCCAATAATTTAGGAATACAATTTGATCTAAACTACCCTTGAAACAGAAAACGATTTAAGACATAAGGAAGTTACATGATGTAGTAAAAGATGATGCAGTATCTGTTTTTGGCTTCAGGAGTATGAGTGATACGAATACCTGATAAGAAACATTTTAGATAAGAGAGCGAAATTAGATACATAATGGTGAGAGATTACGACAAACACACGAACAAATATATATTTGGAGAGAAAACAGCTACTAGGCTGTCTCAGTAAACGAATTTGAAAATTTACTAGCCAGTGGTGTTTTAATTCATTGTGTCAGATGAGTTTATTTTACAAGCTAGACCATAGTATCCAAACCAGATTAGCAACAGAGACACAACATTTGAGACACAACGCTCAGAAAGACACAGGGTAGGTGTTTTTGTTTAAACAATACCTTATAATGTAACTCTTGAAATGACAGCAGGATATCCAGCAGTTTACTTCAGGGGCAAGGATAAAGACAAATATATAATTAAATCTTTTACATCTATATATACATGTATGAAAAATTCCATTAATGTGGAGAAGATAAAAATAAGTGTTGTAGATATATTTTCAAACTAATTTCGAAAAGGCGTAAAGTTTTTATACAGAAACATATGACTTGATAGCAACAAAACGATTTAACATTCACCTGTAACACACAAAGGAACTATAAATGAAGCAAGGAAAAATATTTGAAATATTTAGACCATGGGAGCGAGGAAAAAGAATTATCGCGATCTAAATATACACAATCGAATACATCACTAACGCAGACGAACTTTTAGATACTGCCGACAACTATGTTTGTGATAATGGGAAAGCAGCACTGGAAATTGTTATCTAAACAGGTTAAATGTTGTTACTTATGTAAACACCAGGGACACATAGCAAAATGTTGTAGAAACAAGACGCAGTATGGGAGCAAAACATACAGCCACACAGACCGGTAAAGGAGGTCAACAATACCATAAGCAACAATCAACGCGTTTAATGTTGGGGATGCGGGCGACATAGACACGGTGAAAGTAACTGTCCTTGGGATTCACAAAAAAACACTTCTGGGCTTGGAGCAGGAGAGGCTGCAACAAAGAAAATTAATCTATTCCCTAAAGAGGCCTGAAAGTAGAGAAAGAACAAATAAGGAAGAAAGGGACAAAACAAATAAATGTCACTAATAAAAATGGTAGATCAGAGTTTAAGAGTTAAATAGTAGGCATACTATAAATATAAAAATTGATAGCTCTTTTAGCTTTTGAAGCAGATGTTTCATTAACGCATTTTAACATAACCTTGAAAAATAAACAATCCCTAATGAGAAAGACAATCAGTCAAAGACAAAGATAAAATATTGTAAATACTTTAAATCATCCATTTAAATAAAGTGCACTATAGGCAAGGTTAAAACTTGACAATCATTCTTTGAAGTAGCACAGATAAATATGTATATAAACAATTTCAGGTGATTTGATGTATATGTTTGAATGTGTAAAGGTCACAAAACTACTGCAATACGTATAATTTCCAAACCCATACTGTAAAGTGCTTAAATTTCGCGGTGTGAAATATTCGCGTTTTTTATACCTGAAACTTATTCGCAAAAAGAAGTGCGAGTGCCTTGGTATATACATACGTTCATGATATTGATAGTAACAAATGATAGACCTATAATAAAACCTTTTCGCTGGGGTTCAGATTCGCGCTTTGAAAGTAAGTCTTTAATATAGCGAAGTATAAACTCTCGCGAAATAAAAGCATTTTACAGTACCTTAGCCTTAGACAGGAAATGTGTCCTTGCGAAAGCTTAAAGCGAGCTCTGCTTGTCAAAACATGCTTATACATGTACAGTGTATATGTGTTATACATGTACAGTGTATATGTGTTATACATGTACAGTGTATGTGTTATACATGTACAGTGTATATGTGTTATACACGTACAGTTTATGTGTGTTATACATGTACAGTGTATGTGTGTTATACATGTACAGTGTATGTGTGTTATACATGTACAGTGTATATGTGTTATACATGTACAGTGTATGTGTGTTATACATGTACAGTGTATATGTGTTATACATGTACAGTATATGTGTGTTATACATGTACAGTGTATATGTGTTATACATGTACAGTGTATATGTGTTATACATGTAGTGTATATGTGTTATACATGTAGTGTATATGTGTTATACACGTACAGTGTTTGTGTGTTATACATGTACAGTGTATATGTGTTATACACGTACAGTGTATATGTGTGGAACTCAAGCTGTTGATGAAGTAAACTTGATCCAGTTGGATAGCTTATCCTAAACACAACCGGAAGCAACCAGTTCTACATGTAGTTGTCAAAAAAGCCAAAACAACATATCATTATCAAAGGTAGTTGTTGGCAAAGTGCAAATATTAAAATAACAAAGTGACGTAACTATAAATCAATGTAATTCAAATCTCCATACCCGGGGAAAACCTTTATATATGGCGAACATAGGTGTATCTTTCCAGACATTCGAAATCTTATCCACCCCAGACATTTAATTACACTATGAAAACTATTTTAAAATAACACGAGAGAAAGCTAGCAAGATTCCTAGCTTGTCGACTTAGCGCATTCGTAAAGAATATGTATTTAATTGTTTAATATTGTGAGCAATAATTATGGGTTTTAACGCTTTTGTTTAGATTCCAAAGGTTTAATAAACGAACAAAAATTAACCTTAACTATTGCCTTTAATTGACTGCATCTTAGCGTTAGCAGGGAATGCTAGTTATCTAACATTGCAAGATTTAAAGTCAGCTAATTGGCAAATTTTGATAGGAGAGGGAGAAAGAAAACTTATTTAAAAAAAGGTTATTTCAAATTTAATAGAATTCCTCTTGGGTATTTAAATATATGTATTTTGCAACTTGTGAGATTTTCGACTGTGTACGGCATGTTTTGATGCTTTGGAGCATGGTTTGGGGAAAATGAATACATTTAAATCGCTGTTTCTATTGAAAATGAAAGCATACCATTCACTCAGTAGAATGATTTGTACGATGGTTTTTATTATGCTTATTTGTGTGCCTTTTTTATCGTTGTCACCACCCCTGGTCAGTATTATTGCAAACACAAAACAGGTTTGATAGCATAAAGAATGATCAAATTCTATCACGTTTCGATTAATTAAATGTACATGTATCTATATCTACTGTGGTGATTAGATGTAATTTACACCTATGCCCCGTAGCTATTACCGGTTACTAACCTTACTTGAACAAAACATTCTATAACGGTGTGCTGACCCATTATTGACGCTAGCTTGTGCTTTCAATTTCGCATAGCGCCAACTGTTACAAGGAAATACCCAGTCCACTATTGAGTTATGACATTGTATCACACAGGAGACACTATGCAATCAATGTCATATTTAAGCTTCTTGCACCCGAGGTTATTGAAAGAATCAGTGAAAAGTTGCCCACATGAATTCTTGAAACCACTGCAAAATCCGGATTTGTTTGCTCTTGTCTTTTGGAATGATATTTTGATATTTTCGAAAACAACACGAGGTTTTGTCTAACATAAATGACGGCTTAAGATTACATTAAAAGAGAATTTGTATATTTAAATTCAGACGGTTAAAACCCTCACTTAAGAGGATTCTAAGCGATGCGATCAATGCTTGAAGTAAGGACGTCATAGAGGCTATTGGAATCGTTTAAATTATGCCAATTTTCTTCACTGTGGCAGAACTTTTGATTGTTTTGCTAACAAAGAAATATACCGCATACTTCTGGTCACAGCTGTTAATTAGCGTTCGATCATTTTGATGAAAGTGTAACAGAAATCTCCCTTCTGGATTTCGCGGATGTAAATAAACCAATTGTATTGTATGTTGACACTACTTACAATTGCATAGAGCCTTATTTTCCGTATGTAATTAAGCAAATTGTATTGTATACTGACCCTAATGACAAGTGTATAAGGTCTTGTTTGACGAAGGCAAATTGGGAAGGGGAATGGGGTTGACCATTAATAACTACATGTACATGTACCATACGTATACGGTCAGTAAAAACTGTTTTCAAGGTCTTCGTTTACACATCAATATTAACATTTGTGCTCCAGTCCCTCCATTCTCGATATCCAGGGGTTACGCTCACTTTCGCTCTCTACACCCCTGGAATATGTCATAGCGAAATTGAAGGCTCGGTGTGCGCCACCTTGTTGGTGAGACAAGAAGACTAGTTCGATCCATTGATATACATCAAAAAAACTCTCGGTCACGTAACGATAAAAATTGACAGGCTTTGAAGTCGGGCTTCTCTCATTTGTAATCTTCAAAGGACAGGTATCAGCCTAGCGATTAGTCAGGGTTTTTTTTACCTGAGGCCAATCAAACAGCTATCTTCGTGCCTACAATTTTGCTATGACAAATTCCAGGGGTGTAGTGAGCGAAATAGACTGGCTACCATCCCCTAAGTTTTTGTGAAGAATTTCTCAGCTGCATTTTACTACTATAGCTTATCTCCCCCT
>JAUMHH010001985.1:0-11528 GCA_032359455.1 Chlamys rubida
TTACGTCCGATCGTGGAATCGAACCCTTGATGAAAGGCGAGTGCGTTATCCACTGCACTATAGCCCTTAAAGCACTACATTCAGTGTAACTAAATCGTAAATGATACACTGTATAAAAATTATAAATAATAATAATAATTCGAGGTTTTATCACAACCTAGTTCGAAGGTCGCCGCAAAGCGGTTCACAAATTATTATCCGTGGTTATAGGGCCTTTGCAACCAGCCAATATCTATCTCAACTCCATTGGGAGAATACAGCCGGTGCTGCCATTTCGGCGCTCACAGCTAGCATTCAACAATTCTAGCACTGCCCAAGCACGTACTCATTTACAACTTAGTAGACTGGAACAAGCGGAGTAAAGTATCTTGTTCATAGATACAACACAGTGCCGTGCCGTTACTCGAACCCACAACCCTTCGGTCACGAGCCCGACGTCCTACCACTATACTACCGCGCCTCCTAGTGTATGCCATAGGGATGGAACTGTTTTGCTTACATTGGTTGCTAGTCATATTGTTTTGTGTACTGTTTATCTGCATTGTTATACTCCATAAAAATACTCTACTCCATTGTTTATTATACTTGTGTGAGGAATTATATGCAAATTCTTCTTTGCAAATTGACTAAGATATTATTAGCTTTATATTTATTTGTTATCTTTTCCACATAGTTATCCAACATCACGAAGTAAAGTATATGCAGTATTATGCTCCGTAAACAAGGGCGATATTTAAAGTAACCTGCCGGTTTTTTTGTATAGAACTGTATTTTCCGTATAACGATCTTCTTCTTGAAAGTTTAAAATTGGTTTGTTTGTTTTCTTCACGGCGGTACATACACAATGTCTCGATAGAAACTATCTCCATGTTCTACCTGTGGTGCATAGGAATATTTTCATAGCGCGCAAATAAGCGTTAGGCTGTAAAATGGTATTTAAAGTCACCGGGTCTGCTTACCAGTCGTGTTCTTCATTATACATGTAGATAAAAAACATGATATACGTTGCTGTTCGTTGTTTGGTAAATATTTTATCATTATTCCTGCTGGAGATACGTATACTCTACCTATCTGCTGGAGTAATATGATGCTGGAATTATGCGGTGCTATTTCAAATTAGAATACAAACATTTTATGATAACGAAACAGCTGTAATTGTACGGTGAGTACCTATAGGCGATATCTCTTCCACAAGTTTGGCTCACAGGTCGTATTGCAGAAACTGCTTGATATGAATTATACATATAGCAATTTTACGGCTGATTGATAATTGTTTAAAAACCAATCAACATTTCTGAATAAAACACAATTGAAAAATTCTCAACAGTATCTGTATGATTACCATTGCACATATTTGTTCCGTGTTTCAATTTGCAGGAATCTGTCCCACAAACGTCCAATTTCGATGCCGACGACTATTAAAACTCTCGGCCAAAAGCCAAAAAACATTCTTGTGTCAACCATGTATCAAGATATCTTCATGTTATCTTCTTTTTCAGGTGGCCCGACACCCGTGCTTGTGCTGGATGTGATGCCATACCCGGCCCGGATCTATCAGAATGCACCCCCTAATACGCCAGTGTTGACAGTCACTGGCTACGACAATGGGACGGGGGGTCCCCTTGACGAGTTGGCACTAACTCAGCCAGAGGAGTCGTCCTACTTTAAGCTTCATAGGTCGACACCTTTGAGCTGGGTTTTGGTCACCCGACGATATATAGACCAGCCCTTCAACTACACATTCCACTTCCGGGTCTACGGTACTGTTGAGGGAGTCATTAGGGACAAGGACGTCATCATTGACGTTGTCGAAGAGAACATGTTCGCGCCGACGTTTGACCAGCCACAATACGATTTCCTGACTTACCGAAAATCGTTTGAGAAAGGGATTGATCTCCTCGGGACAGTGCATGCCGTCGATAACGACACCCAGATTTACAATTCGTATTTCCAGTACCGAATCCTTGACAGAGATGTGCGTCCATACTTCAACATCACGCCAAACACAGGAAAGATCATGATCGTAGGATCGTTTCCCGAAAGTATCAGCCAGTATACCTTCACTGTGACCGCCATCGATTCTGGGTCGCCTCAGAAACAAAGCACGACCCGTGTCCGAGTCAACATGACCGACGTACCACGTAAGTAGCTCTCTTTCCTGGTCAGTGATCTGTCATAACTCATATTAAGCAAAAGTCGTATACACTGCAAATACTTATTTTTATCATTATATAATAGACATTTTTTTACATTATCAAAATACGTCGAATTTAATGTATAGCATAATATGAATATTAAGGGCAAAAAAGAAGAGAGAGAGAAATCTGACAAAACCGTCATTTGGCAACGAAATCGTCATCTAATTGTTAATTAACGATAAATATCGAATCTAACAAACGTAATATCATCAAACATGAACATTAATAGTATCCCATCAGGAGCAGGACATGGTAATACGCCTATTATGTAAGAAGCAATAAATAGTTGTCATTATTATGTGTACTCTTTTGGTTCATTATGTACTTATTATTGGATGTTTGATATTTAGATTTGGAATTTTAAACAATACTATTATTTGTCGTTCATAAACTATAGTTTCTTAAACGGTCAAAGTGACAATACCACATATACGTTGACCTTTATTAAAACGAGGTCATTTCCGGGATTAATGTACCTACTGTACGTCAATGAATAAAAACATATTGTTTTATCTTATACGTGACGTTTATAAACAATAGAAAAAATCGTTCAGCGGTGAAAGTCATATTTCAGTTGAAATCATCAAAGATACATTTTTTAAATAATTTGTAAAAAAAATAGCTAAAAATAGATCATGACAATTCCCTACCAAGGCGGATAACTCGATAATGAGGGGTGTTACTTCCTTGAAACATTTATTAATATAATAAAACGGTTAAAGAATGGTTATCTAAGGATATGTTAAGTTTCTGTTATTCTATGTTTATCTTTCAAAACCATACGTTAATTCTCTACGAATATTATATAATGAATTAGCATTGAGATTTATGAACAATGTATGCTGATCTGTATTGCCAAACATGCTATCTCACTCGATTTCGTTTCCATCTTCTTGAGAGTGTGAAATAAATCACCCTTTCTACTTTTATAGTTCTTAACCCATTACAATAAGCTCAGCGTGTCGTCCTAAGAAAGTTTGCGGAAATTAGAATTCGACGATTGTTTTCGTTCGACAACTTGTGGTGAATTGTTAGTTTTTACGATCTTCAAATCTATCAAAAATACTATCAACCCTGATGTCGGGACCGCTTACACCGTTCTGAGTTTATATTTTTTCAAGTCCCAAAAGATATCAATTAAGATTAAAGCTTGTCTTCCTGTATTTTTATGACATATTTATCTTTTTTGTACTAAAGTAAAACATATGACAGGCCAGTGATATGTAAATCAGTTTTACACAGATGGTATGTCATCTGCATTCCACCAGTAAGGCGTACTTCATAGATAAGTTGCACTTAGGATAATAAACAGTGATTCATGTAAACTTTTATATGGGTCTGGCGAGATATATCCGGACTGTCACATATGTGTCCACGACCGTGTTTATTTAAACTGTTAAACATTTCCCGAGAAAAACAGTGTTAGAACATGAAATGATACGTTTAGAAAACAGGATTTTGTATCAAATATACTTATTTTAATGTTACCATTTGTAACAGGAAAGAGAGTAGTGTCTTCCCCACCGGGTATCGAACCCGCGACCCTAGCGTCCCAGTCCGCCGCTCTATCGATTGAACTAAAGGGAAATTATCTCTAGCGCGAAGCTAGAAGGCGACTGTAATCCTATTTAAATATGCCACACTACTCCCCCCTTTTTTTAAATGTGTTCGCCCTCGAACACCACAACAATCAAGGTTCTAACTCCATGTCACCAAAGGGAGGACTACCGACACCATTTGTGTCGGGAAACAACTCCTGGTTTAAGCCTCTGTCATATTGGATTGTCTTCATGTCTAATAAGATTGATGCACAGTCGTACAGAGGATTTTGTTACAATAAGGTAAACATATTTCATAATAAACAAATCGAAAGGGATCAACGATTATAACTACATAAGCTACTTATAAGTTGTGAGAACAAGTTGTTAAACTATTCGTTCTTCATATCTTGATAAATATCCATCTTATGACGAGAAAACCAAGTTAAAGAAGTCCGGTTATCACGAAGGAACGGAAAATTCAGGTCAAATTTCACATTTGTTTTAAGCCCCATATCAAAACGTGATATTGTATACGAATAAACATGTATCAAATTTAAACTGAGTTCCAAAAATATTATTTATTTAATCAATATTCAAATTTCGGGAAGCCAAACAATCGTGATAAAGTAAAATAAAAGCTCATGGATTCGCTCTTTTTCTTAAAACTGACGTCATGCTATGCATTAGGATGGTATATTTAACTTTTCATACGTGAAACGGCTTTTCACACTCCTAGTCCATAAAGATAATACGAGGCCATATCATTTCAATTGATCGGCAATATTTGGTCAATCATTGCGCTCTAAACACCTTATAGTGGTGATAAGTTATTGGTCCGTTGAAGGTTATGATACGCGTGGACGTTACCAGAAGCGAGCCCTGTGACAATAAAGATAATCGTATTGTCCGAAACGATTTTATTTGATGTCCCCCATCTGTCGCCTTTGCAATACGTAAACATGTACCAAGTGCAACAGTGTATACACGATAGACCGATAGACGTATGACTAAACACATTTTATGGCCAAAGACTTTCAATGGTCGATAGAGGTGCGAATCCACACACCAATCAGGCCAGGCGTACAAGCGAACGCGCTCCTGTATGTGGTACCAATCCTGTTGACAAACTGTCGCGCAATGCGTCGAGTCGAGATATTTACTTCATTCGGCTCAAATTCCCCGTGCGGGACAGATATAGCGACGCAGAGTGTTAAGGAGCCAATGTAAAGTTGACAGATAAGTATCCGGACAATGGCCGTCGGGCTCGTTCCTACTTCTGTTTGGCCAAGACAGGTCAATTTATCAGCCGAGAGGTCCAGCTTCAACCTCTGTGTGACTAAGTCTCCCGTGATACTGTGACGAGCTCCTCACTTTAATGCGCGACCCCTTCCACGCAGGATACACATCTTGCGTTTTATTTGTTTGACAGATCTGTTAAAGTCATTTTCTCACAAACCGACGGTGCAACGTTATTACAAAAAAGATTTATGTAGTTTTCTCCTCTGCAGAAAAAAAGAGCATGTTCGGTAGTGAGTGAGTTTTTCTTTGTTTCGGATGATGTCATTTACAGGAAATTGCGGCGCTGGTACTTTTACGCTAGGGATCTATTTAACAGGCCTCTGTCATTTTCCATCATGTTACTGACGGATTCTGTGTTGAACAGTTTTGACATCATTCCGGGCAAGATGAATTTGCCACAAATAACTTACAATGTAGCCAGTTTAATATTTGGAGCTGCAATTGTGAAACACTTATAAGTAACAAGGTATTATACCGCGAAAGACATGAAGTAAAGGAAAGTATGCTAAAGTTGTTAACGATAGCTAGATGGATGTATCTTGTATGATATAAAACATGGTCTAACGTTGTAGGTGTTTACCTGTGATATACTACTTGTGCATTTTAATTTCTATATACTAAAACAAAATGGAGGTGATTTCTATAACATTAACGTTTTACTTCACGGTAGCACCGGAACTCTTTTGTGTTTCCGTGGAGGGACTTCAGGCTCGGATTTGTTGGAAGGATCCAACCAATGGTGCTTACGTGGAACGGTACCAGTTACAGATAGCCATGAACGACAAGAATGTTACCAGCCACCCTGTGGTGATCAGGGGAAAGAAAAATGAGGTGTGTACCCAGGTACGAGCCACCCGACCAGACCGTTCCTACCGCTTCACAGTCAAGGTGTTCAACAACACCCACTGGAGTCCTGACAGCGTACAGAGACTCGTCAACATCACCAGGAACGGTATGTCAGTTTATATAATTGACGTATTGCACGTCCTATAATCTTTACATTAGTTATAATCAAAAAGGGTAATTAACACCTTTTATTAAATTCCTTAAAATACTATGTAATTTAAAGCGTGTCCTATGCATGTATTTAACAATAAAAAAGAGTAATCGTTTTCATGAAATCATTCCTATGCTAATTTCTATTACACTCGCTAAAATAACGTAACACATTCTAACGGTAAATTCTTAAAGATGAAAAATGAAGCTCGTCTTTAAGTTTTTCTAAAGTCCCTTAACATTATTGAAAAGAAAAGTGAAATTTGAATCACAGATATAAATAATTGGTTGTTTCACGCATATACGTATCTGGTTCTCAATTGTTTAAGAATAAGCTATTTTATTTTTAAATCTCGGGAAATGCATGTCTGTTTTAATTTCTAAACAATAATGAAAGTCCCACTGTTACACGTTTTCTCCACGTATTACCAGATTTCTGTTTCACCAACTAAGGTCTATCCAACTTCATTCCCCAGTTTTGAAATTCTGAATAAAATTTCAAACTAATTGACACAATTTGTTCATCATTTTATAACACTCAATGTAGATATATCGTAGGCCTCTTGATGCTTAAATACCTGATCGATGTGTATGTATTAACCACGTCCTACATGGTGCTACATTATATTGTAACTCTTTCTATATACACAAAGCACGGATATATCGAATACCTCGCGTCACTTAATTAGTTTAACTAGCTTTTGTTTGACACTATATGACTTGAAATTTAATTCACCACTTCGCGAAAAATGTATCAAAGTATCAACACATGAGGACAAAATCAGACGAACAAAGTTAATGTGAACATAACATAACATAACACAGTCGCAATGCCCCGCCCCCTCCCACAAGTCGTGTAATGTTAACATCTCTTACGTACTGATTCCAAGTATCATTGTAGATTCATTACTCAAGAGATTTTTCTGAGTATCAGGAATTATTGGTAGATCGGTGCCTCTGTTTACCAGAACATTACGTAGCGAGGGTTTCTATAGGAATGGCTTTAGTCTACGTTGGAGAACTGTTACGGTTATTATCATCAGATTCCGCAGACAGAGAGTTTACTGTCTGTCATCATAAAAGCCATGTTGGTGATCTATTGTGTGTGATACAGAGAACGCTTCCCCTCCCGGGATACCTGGTCTCACGTCCAGTGTTTGTGGGGCTTGTATTATTCATAATTGTTTCTGTGTTTACGTTGTAGTACTGTACATGCATGTATTTAATGATAAGTCTGCGAAAACTGTCCGAATAGCCATGTGATCAGGTTTCATTCTATTAAGTATGTTATTATTTCAATTACATATCTTGGCCAATAAATAGCACCCATGCATATCCTGAATTGCAGCTGGTTTGTTATAATTGTGAAATTGACATGAAGTGTTTAGACTTTACGGACAAAATATATTATGTAATAGATACATGTATAATTATGTTCAATCTCAACTGAAATTCTAAATATCAACCATTATATTATCAATTTGTTTAAACTGCTTTTAGGTAAGGCAATCATATAAACTATAATATATTAGTTGCAGATTCGCCAGAAACAATTATTGTAGTATGATATTCTTTCTTAATTTTAATTCATACTTCAAAAACTGCTTTCCAGAGACTATCCAGACAGTGTACAATTATTTTTTAACCTCTTCATTAATCCTGTATTTTACGTTCGTGTCCGTGTATGTCAATATATTGCATTCCATTAGATATCCTGTTTATTGTTAGCTTGTCAACCGATTATTATGAACTGATAACATTGTAGATGATTTTCTTTGATGTCCCACCCTGTATAGGACATAAACAGTGTAAGGTGAATAGTACGAGATAACAGTGGGTATGTACTTCTGTGAGACGGACAGTCCAGAGTGTCTGGTCAGTGATAGATGTGTCCGTGAAGGCAATACTAGGGTTATCAACTATGTCCCGACACAGCCTTATCACAAGGCCACCCATCATCACAATAACCAGGAAACAGGTCGTCTGTGATTGATACCTTCTTTCATAGTTAGTGTCCCCTTAGACGTGCTGTTCCGTCTTTGTGGCTAAGTTGTGGATGCTAAGAATTTGGTCTTTTTAAGGAAAACAACTACATATCCCCGAATTTAAAATTACATTTCTGTTTCTAATGGATGAATGGGTTACATTGGTTCCTCTGTGTGTCGTTGCATCCTTATTGTCTGTCTCCGCAGTGTCTACCATTGTCTTTTCGTAACATCGATAAATTGATATCAATTTTGTCCCTGAGTGTTGACGTTATGGTGTTTTTAAAAATTATTTCTTGTTCAATTTTTTTGTCATATTAAAATTATCAGAATAATTGTTTGTATACCTTTTCTCTTCTAAGTGATTGCTATCTTTGTTCGTTGATATGTATGATTAGTTACTAACCCGTTCGAATATTGAAAACATGAACCATTTTGGGAGCACATTATGACTGTTGATGCTGTTATTTTCTGTCTATATTTGTATATCTTTGATTGCACGTTTATATTATGTTAACACAATTGTTACGGCTGTAATTGATCGTCGTCGGGCTAAATGATAATTTTTTGTTTTTTAAATAATTTTGACCACATAAACGTAATCTCAGGGTAGCAATATGATAAAAAACCTAAAATAATTTCTATCATAAATAATGCTCGTTTAGAACATACAGTGACCTGTTATAAAGTCGATGATAAGTAACTGTTTAGAAATCTTTTGTGGAATACGTGTCCCTCCCTCGTACAATAAAACTATATACTGTATAACATGAAATGTTTTCGTGGTTGCTATTGAACCACGAAAATAAATACAACGAATTTGAATGATGTACGTGTCTACTGTCTGTTAATATAAGATATCCACTAATGTTTATACCACGAAACTATCTAAATAACTGTAGACCACGACGGAAAGTACCCACGAACATTTCGTGTTATACAGTATCACTTAACTGTTTTCATAATGCCTATGCTTTTGTTTTGTTTTGGTGTTTCCTCAGTTCTGGTTTTAGTTTTTTACATATCATCTATGGATTCCAACATGTAATGTGAGATAGTTGTTTACGTTGTTGTTTGTTTTTGTTTTTGTTTCAGTGCATCTTGTGATGTTTCTTCTATAAGAAATTAAATGTCTCCTGATCGATATGTATTAATACGTGTGTGACTGTTTTAGGTCTGTATGGGGATTGTCACCTGTTCAGTGACTGTAGTGTGCTACAACCCTGTGCTAATGGTGGAACCTGTCGGACCCTCCCGGATATGTCCTATCAGTGTGACTGCAGAGACGGCTATAACGGACGTAACTGTACAGAGACAGACATGTGCGTCCAATCACCGTGTCAGAACAATGGGTCGTGCACATTTATCTCGCACGAACAGTTTAACTGCACGTGTCCGGTTCACTTTTACGGAGACACATGCCAGTATATAAATAAATGTGTCTCAAATCCGTGTCTTAACACTGGAACGTGTTACTCATATTCAAATGGAACGGCCGAATGCGCATGTCCAAAAACTTTCATTGGAACGCATTGTGAGATTTATAATTCTTGTCATAATTCGCCATGTCAACATGGAGGTAATTGTTCTAGTCATGCCAATGGTACTCACGAGTGTTCCTGTGCTGAGGGCTACTATGGGTCCATGTGTGAAAATACTAATGTCTGCATCACTGCGAATCCATGTCATCACGGGGGGATATGTAACTTTATGGACGACCGTCTTTTTAATTGCACATGCGCTGGAGGGTTTATCGGTGAAAAATGTGAAACCATGGACTTGTGTCATTACATGCAATGTAAAAACAACGCGACCTGTGAGTCCTTTAACGGAACGGAACCGCGCTGTGTATGTCGCCCCGGGTATTGGGGGCGGATGTGTCAACATGTTGACGCTTGTTTTGCAGATCCTTGTCTTCACAATGGAATTTGTCATAATTACACGGACGGCACTTTCAAATGCACGTGCGTTAATGGTAATTACGGAGATCGATGTGAGCACACCGATCTGTGCTATTCTAATCCGTGTAGTGTCGGAGGCACGTGTACAAGCACGTCCGATACAGACTTCCTGTGTCAGTGCACACCCGAAAGATACGGGATAACATGTGAAAAAATTGATGGATGTAAAGCCAAATTATGTGAACAAGATTCCAAGTGCATTAATAAAAGCAGTGACGGTGAGGTGGAATGTATATGTAAGGGGGGTACGTACGGACAATATTGTGAGGAGGTCGACCCCTGCAGAAGTTCTCCTTGTAAACATGGCAGTCGATGTGTTAACGTCACCACTGAGGATTATCATTGTGTGTGTCCTCCGGGCTGGGTAGGTCACACGTGCGAAGTGGCCGATCAGTGCTCTTCAATCCAATGTCAGAACAAGGGTGTCTGCAAGTATGGCATCAAAGACGCGTCATTCTACTGTGATTGTAAAGAAAATTTCGCAGGTAATAGGTGTGAAAAATACAATTTTTGCAATCCAAGAAGTAACATGTGCCTGAATAATGCTTTTTGTCAAAATGTGGATCACCAATTACACCAAATCGTCATCAACAGGACTGTCGCTAACGTCACCAACTGGTACAGCTGTGACTGCTCCAACGGTTACACGGGTAAGTTGTTAAAACAGTGCCTGTAAAGTGTCCGCTATGACGTCACGATGAAATGATGTCATGACAAAAACCCAATAACGGTGGCACAATTCGTTATTTATTTCAAGGTAAGGTGAGTGTACCCGAAATGGAACACATTTCATCTGTCTACCTTTTAAATAGTATTCATATACCCATTTGGTGTTTGAGAAATTATTAAAAAAAAATATTTAAATGTGTTACATCGGGTCACCTCACCTTAATTGTGTGAAAAATTGTTATTTTACATCCTGTATGATAAGTGATATCGCAAAGTCGTTCATATTCAATCAAACAAATACATTTGGCATTCATTTGTGATCTAATTTTTGCTAGAATTATTTATAAATACAATAAAAAGGGAAAAAACAGAAAGGGGAAATTACATTACAATGGAAAGGATATTTGTTTGTTCTATCCTACCAACTGGTACACCCGTTGTCAGTATAATGTGACCAGGCGGAATACAGTGCGGGATGCCTTTGGCATGGTATTTCAGTGAGATAACACTTTAAATTCGGCAGTAAATCCGCGCTATCAAAAGGAGGCAATAACGCCAACATATCATTCCTCCAGCACACATACACAACACGCATGGAGGCACGTCCTTAAATGACATTGAATGTTGATAGGACGTTACGTTAAACACTATACAACAACTTTCTTAACTACTCCCTCTTTGGATCGGTGTGTTCATCATCCCTAAAAATCAAGCTGTCGTGTGACCTTAACCGCACATGTAGCGTGTACAACAAATCCTAGAAAAAATACTCCATCATTCCATGAAAAGCTATCTTCTGCGTAAGACAAGATAACATGACGTATACACCTCTATCGTGGCTTACCATGGCGATGCATTTCACAGACCTACATGTCGGAT